>JAUPFN010000088.1:10000-15000 GCA_036924255.1 Apodemia mormo
TTTATTTCTAGTCTTACTTTGCATTATATATTCTATATTTCCCTTTTCTAGTTTTTGCTTTGTCTCTAATTCGTAGTCTAACCTTTCTCTCGCGAAAACGGGGCATTCCGTCAGGAGGTGCAAAATATTTTCCTCTGTGTGAGGATCACAGGTACATGCTGGGCTATCCTTGCACTTGAAGCGATACAAGTACGAGGAGAGCCCACCATGTCCTGTTAGGAGTTGGGTCAGTTCGTACGATATATTTAATTTTTTAATTATCGGGTAAGCTGTGGTGATATTCGGAAAATAAGTTTTTGTTGTTTGTGCTGTTGTTTGTGTCTGGTACCTTTTATTCCATTCATCAATCGTCGCCTTGCGGTTTGTACGCTTGATGAATGAAATCGGGCATTTTTCGTACCTCGGCTTTACCTTCATTTTTAATGCAGCTTCTTTGGCCAGCAAATCGGCTCTCTCATTCCCCTCTAACCCTACGTGGGCCTTTATCCAATAGAGTGATATTTTTTTGCTTTGGATGTGACATTCTGCTATGATGTCTCTTGCCCGTACTGCAAGAGGGTGAGTGGAATTTGTATTTCTCAGTGTCTCAAGGGCGGCCATTGAGTCGCTGAAGATGCCGAACGTGTCCTCCTTTCTTCTGGAAACCTCTTTGACTGCTTCGCTCAAAGCCAGTAATTCTGCCTGGTAGACGGTACAGAACGATGGCAACGCAAGCTTGAGGGCCTTGGTTTCGGTCTCACGATTCCATACAGAAATCGCGGCTCCAACCTTGCCCTCAATCTTGCTGCCATCGGTAAAAATCCGTATGTCGAACCTCTTGGTGTTAAGGTATTGTACCTCATCTACCAGGTTTTCATACTTAACTTTAAGCGTCTTCGCAGGATGTTGCGCTTCGATTTTCAGTGCCATCTGTTCCACCTCCCAGTCTCCTAGTGTCGGCTGTACCACCCCCCTCTTTGCTTCGAAAAGCAAAGCTGCCTCCTTAATTCGGAGATCAATGGGGAGTAGCCCAGCCAGCACTAGGGCCGAGTTTAGCGAAACAGTTCTGTAGGCTCTGCAAATCTTTAGCGCGAAGCTTCGCTGGACCACGTTCAGCTGCTTTTGGGTTCGGATCTTGTCAACTGAAGGTGACCACGCACATGCCGCATATAGCAGAATCGGCTCTACTGCTGCCGTGTATATGATGCGGATCACCTCAGTGTTTAGGCCCCAACTTGCCCGAGCCGCTCTTGCTAGTTGTTTATATACCGAGATCGCTTTTTTGCAGGCCGCTGCAACATGAGTATTAAACGTTAACTTGTTGTCTATTGTCAGGCCCAGGATTTTAATTTCCTTAGAAATAATGATGTCAGTCCCGCCCATGCTCAGGCGTGGTTCGTCAAATCTCAGCCTCCTGGTTATTACCATTGCACAAGTTTTTTGCGGTGCAAACTTTAGGCGATTTTTGACGCCCCACGCCAGAACATGCGCGAGAGTGGCATTTGCGCGCGTTTCAATTTCTAGTGCCGACTCACCGTCGAACATCAATAAAATATCGTCTGCGAAGGCCTGACAATAGACATCTTGTTCGTTTAACTCGTTAAGTAGCGGATTTAGTAGTGTGTTCCACAGGATGGGTCCACCTATTGAGCCTTGTACGCATCCCTTTGTCGTCTCTCTACTACATTCTACCCCCGCATAGCGTACGCTCACCCTTCGATTGCTGAGATAGCTGCCGATTGCCCTCCTCAAATTCACCGGGCATTTCATTTCTGCCAGTCTTAGCTTGATTACTGGCCACCAGGCGCTATCGAAGGCGCCCTCTATGTCCAATGATACTATTGTAATAATTTTTTTCTGTTCCAATTTTGACCGGATATTATTCATCAGTGCATAGAGGGCGTCCTCGGTACCTTTCTGGGGCATAAACCCATATTGGTTTTTAATACCGAATAAGGTTAGGTTAGGTTAGGTTAGGTTAGGTTAGGTTAGGTTAGGTTAGGTTAGGTTAGGTTAGGTTAGGTTAGGTTAGGTTAGGTTAGGTTAGGTTAGGTTAGGTTAGGTTAGGTTAGGTTAGGTTAGGTTAGGTTAGGTTAGGTTAGGTTAGGTTAGGTTAGGTTAGGTTAGGTTAGGTTAGGTTAGGTTAGGTTAGGTTAGGTTAGGTTAGGTTAGGTTAGGTTAGGTTAGGTTAGGTTAGGTTAGGTTAGGTTAGGTTAGGTTAGGTTAGGTTAGGTTAGGTTAGGTTAGGTTAGGTTAGGTTAGGTTAGGTTAGGTTAGGTTAGGTTAGGTTAGGTTAGGTTAGGTTAGGTTAGGTTAGGTTAGGTTAGGTTAGGTTAGGTTAGGTTAGGTTAGGTTAGGTTAGGTTAGGTTAGGTTAGGTTAGGTTAGGTTAGGTTAGGTTAGGTTAGGTTAGGTTAGGTTAGGTTAGGTTAGGTTAGGTTAGGTTAGGTTAGGTTAGGTTAGGTTAGGTTAGGTTAGGTTAGGTTAGGTTAGGTTAGGTTAGGTTAGGTTAGGTTAGGTTAGGTTAGGTTAGGTTAGGTTAGGTTAGGTTAGGTTAGGTTAGGTTAGGTTAGGTTAGGTTAGGTTAGGTTAGGTTAGGTTAGGTTAGGTTAGGTTAGGTTAGGTTAGGTTAGGTTAGGTTAGGTTAGGTTAGGTTAGGTTAGGTTAGGTTAGGTTAGGTTAGGTTAGGTTAGGTTAGGTTAGGTTAGGTTAGGTTAGGTTAGGTTAGGTTAGGTTAGGTTAGGTTAGGTTAGGTTAGGTTAGGTTAGGTTAGGTTAGGTTAGGTTAGGTTAGGTTAGGTTAGGTTAGGTTAGGTTAGGTTAGGTTAGGTTAGGTTAGGTTAGGTTAGGTTAGGTTAGGTTAGGTTAGGTTAGGTTAGGTTAGGTTAGGTTAGGTTAGGTTAGGTTAGGTTAGGTTAGGTTAGGTTAGGTTAGGTTAGGTTAGGTTAGGTTAGGTTAGGTTAGGTTAGGTTAGGTTAGGTTAGGTTAGGTTAGGTTAGGTTAGGTTAGGTTAGGTTAGGTTAGGTTAGGTTAGGTTAGGTTAGGTTAGGTTAGGTTAGGTTAGGTTAGGTTAGGTTAGGTTAGGTTAGGTTAGGTTAGGTTAGGTTAGGTTAGGTTAGGTTAGGTTAGGTTAGGTTAGGTTAGGTTAGGTTAGGTTAGGTTAGGTTAGGTTAGGTTAGGTTAGGTTAGGTTAGGTTAGGTTAGGTTAGGTTAGGTTAGGTTAGGTTAGGTTAGGTTAGGTTAGGTTAGGTTAGGTTAGGTTAGGTTAGGTTAGGTTAGGTTAGGTTAGGTTAGGTTAGGTTAGGTTAGGTTAGGTTAGGTTAGGTTAGGTTAGGTTAGGTTAGGTTAGGTTAGGTTAGGTTAGGTTAGGTTAGGTTAGGTTAGGTTAGGTTAGGTTAGGTTAGGTTAGGTTAGGTTAGGTTAGGTTAGGTTAGGTTAGGTTAGGTTAGGTTAGGTTAGGTTAGGTTAGGTTAGGTTAGGTTAGGTTAGGTTAGGTTAGGTTAGGTTAGGTTAGGTTAGGTTAGGTTAGGTTAGGTTAGGTTAGGTTAGGTTAGGTTAGGTTAGGTTAGGTTAGGTTAGGTTAGGTTAGGTTAGGTTAGGTTAGGTTAGGTTAGGTTAGGTTAGGTTAGGTTAGGTTAGGTTAGGTTAGGTTAGGTTAGGTTAGGTTAGGTTAGGTTAGGTTAGGTTAGGTTAGGTTAGGTTAGGTTAGGTTAGGTTAGGTTAGGTTAGGTTAGGTTAGGTTAGGTTAGGTTAGGTTAGGTTAGGTTAGGTTAGGTTAGGTTAGGTTAGGTTAGGTTAGGTTAGGTTAGGTTAGGTTAGGTTAGGTTAGGTTAGGTTAGGTTAGGTTAGGTTAGGTTAGGTTAGGTTAGGTTAGGTTAGGTTAGGTTAGGTTAGGTTAGGTTAGGTTAGGTTAGGTTAGGTTAGGTTAGGTTAGGTTAGGTTAGGTTAGGTTAGGTTAGGTTAGGTTAGGTTAGGTTAGGTTAGGTTAGGTTAGGTTAGGTTAGGTTAGGTTAGGTTAGGTTAGGTTAGGTTAGGTTAGGTTAGGTTAGGTTAGGTTAGGTTAGGTTAGGTTAGGTTAGGTTAGGTTAGGTTAGGTTAGGTTAGGTTAGGTTAGGTTAGGTTAGGTTAGGTTAGGTTAGGTTAGGTTAGGTTAGGTTAGGTTAGGTTAGGTTAGGTTAGGTTAGGTTAGGTTAGGTTAGGTTAGGTTAGGTTAGGTTAGGTTAGGTTAGGTTAGGTTAGGTTAGGTTAGGTTAGGTTAGGTTAGGTTAGGTTAGGTTAGGTTAGGTTAGGTTAGGTTAGGTTAGGTTAGGTTAGGTTAGGTTAGGTTAGGTTAGGTTAGGTTAGGTTAGGTTAGGTTAGGTTAGGTTAGGTTAGGTTAGGTTAGGTTAGGTTAGGTTAGGTTAGGTTAGGTTAGGTTAGGTTAGGTTAGGTTAGGTTAGGTTAGGTTAGGTTAGGTTAGGTTAGGTTAGGTTAGGTTAGGTTAGGTTAGGTTAGGTTAGGTTAGGTTAGGTTAGGTTAGGTTAGGTTAGGTTAGGTTAGGTTAGGTTAGGTTAGGTTAGGTTAGGTTAGGTTAGGTTAGGTTAGGTTAGGTTAGGTTAGGTTAGGTTAGGTTAGGTTAGGTTAGGTTAGGTTAGGTTAGGTTAGGTTAGGTTAGGTTAGGTTAGGTTAGGTTAGGTTAGGTTAGGTTAGGTTAGGTTAGGTTAGGTTAGGTTAGGTTAGGTTAGGTTAGGTTAGGTTAGGTTAGGTTAGGTTAGGTTAGGTTAGGTTAGGTTAGGTTAGGTTAGGTTAGGTTAGGTTAGGTTAGGTTAGGTTAGGTTAGGTTAGGTTAGGTTAGGTTAGGTTAGGTTAGGTTAGGTTAGGTTAGGTTAGGTTAGGTTAGGTTAGGTTAGGTTAGGTTAGGTTAGGTTAGGTTAGGTTAGGTTAGGTTAGGTTAGGTTAGGTTAGGTTAGGTTAGGTTAGGTTAGGTTAGGTTAGGTTAGGTTAGGTTAGGTTAGGTTAGGTTAGGTTAGGTTAGGTTAGGTTA
>JAUPFN010000088.1:20000-25000 GCA_036924255.1 Apodemia mormo
CCACATGTGGAGCCCTGGACGCATCCTTTGCCACAGGATCTAACCGCCTTTTCCCCAGAGAAACGGAGTTCTATCTCTCTGTCCGACAGGTAACTGTTGACTATCCGTATCATATGCGGACTGACACCATTCAAAAACAGCCGCTCCAGTATCGCTGGCCACCAGGCCCCATCGAATGCTCCTTCAATATCCAGCGATGCCACAGCGACTATTTTCCCGTCCTTTCTCAGATCCCGTATGAGGTGAATCGCGTCATAGAGCGCATCCTCCGTTCCTCTATGCGGCGTGAACCCATACTGGCGGCTGTTCATTGAACCCTCTCTATACAGTTCCCATGAGATCCTCCTGGTGAACAACTTTTCTAGGATCTTCCCTAATACTGGCAGCAGTCCTATAGGCCTATAAGCTTTGGCTACAGCGTAATCCTCCTTTCCTGGCTTAGGGATTAATATAGTGACTGCCTTCTTCCATCGAGTGGGAAAGTGTCCGCGAGTAAGGCATTTGTTATACATGGCCGTCATCATCTCCGGATTCGCCAAGAATGCTCTTCTGCATATATCTGCCGTAAAGCCGTCCTCCCCTGGCGCCTTCTTAGGGCTCATTGTGTCTATCACCTGGAGGATCTCATTTTCCGTAAAAGCATCGATAGGCTCGATGTCTGCGCGCTCTTTGACTGTAGCGATTATGTCTTGCACTCTCCTCCTAGTTGCGGTATGCTCGGGTGTATCTTCGTTTAGGTCATCTTGAGGGTAGAAGGTGGATGCCAGATGTTCGGCTGACCTTTTAGCGTCAAGTGCTATTCCTTGGGGGCCCCTAATAGCGACATCTGGTCTTTTTTTGCCGCTGATTTTAACTATCCGGTACAGAGCCTGCCATATAGTTTCCTTTTCCTGCTTTGTGCAGAGGTCCTTCCAGCTGGTAGTGATTGCCAGTTGGATTGCAGCTTTGTATTCTTCTTTCTTTTCTAAATACAATTCTATCACTTCCCGGCGCCGATTAGGATTAGCACGTCTTATTCTTCCGCGTAGTCTGGTGACCTCCCGTTTTTTCTCTGTCAGTTCCTCATTCCACCATGGGCAAATGCGTCCTTTCCTATCTGTTTTAATTAGGGGAATTGACTTCTTGCATGCCTCTGTGATTGATAGTGTGACATCGGCGACCAAACGATCTATGTCGAGATCTGAAGAGAGGGCCTCAACAGTCCGCCTCGTCAGATCCCTGTCCAGCATGATCTTGTTCAAGGTCGCGTCAAATTGGACCCAGTCGGCCTTCTTGGTGTTATAAAGTCTAGTCGACGGTTTGCCCGCCCATTGCGCTCTCCCGTCTGCCTTGAACACGTAACGGATGGCCCTGTGGTCAGAAAGGGTGACCATACTTTCATCCACCATCCAATCGCAGACTTTATGTAGGATGTTGGACGAACAGACCGTCACGTCGACATAGCTTCTGCAATGGGTACCTCCTCTATACGTACTAAATGTGGGTTTAGTGCCCGAATTCAGCACCTGTAGGTCCGACGCAGCGACAAATTCGTTGAAGGCCTCCCCTCGTGAGTCTTCGACCTCGCTGCCCCACCATGGGCTGTGCGAATTGATATCACCTGCAATAATCATGTCCTTGGTTCCCAGTTGAGGGATGAAGTCCTGTAGCTGGTGTATGTAGTCTTCTATTTGCGAGGTAGGTTCCCAATACAGGTTCGCTAAACCCAATCTGGTGGTCCCTTTAGTGATTGTGATGCAGACAATATTTGCGGTCACGAGGTCTTGGTTTATGGTGGCCTTAACGGTGGGGTCCAAGATCACTATCGCGGCCTTGACCGGGTCAGAGGCAGAAGCCCCGATTCTCTGGACAACAGTCTGGTTAAGGCTCAGAAAGCCTTTTGCCCCGACGTATGGCTCCTGGAGTAGCAAAATGGATGCACGCCACGCTTCTGCGGCGGCTAGGCACTCCTTTGTCGCGGCGTAGCCCCTTCCAAGATTTGCTTGCACAATCCTTAATTCCAGGTGCTCTTTGATGTTGTCTGTACCAATCCCGGAGGTGCCTTTAGCAATAGGAGACAGCATAGCGAGCTATCCTGTCCCACTTCTGCCAGGTTGGACACTCGGCTGAATACGCTGGATGATAATGGGGTTTTTTGTCGCTCGTGCAATGACAGCAGACCGGGCTACCGTTCCTGTTCGTACAGCTCCTCGTCTCGTGCGTTCCGGAGCAATAACCACAAGTGGTTTCGCCCTTACACTCGCGAGCAGTGTGCCCAAATCCCATGCAGTTATAACACTGCACCACCGGAGATTGGTCCAGGGCTGGCACCACTTGATACCCCAGATGGACATTTCTGTCTTTAAGGCCTGTCCAAATTTTGGGGCTGACCTCTACAACTACATTGAACATTGCGCTATTCCTTCCTCGAGTCCTCCGCGTGACCTTTACCTCTCCTGGGTCCGCATCCGGGCACAACTTCCGGTTCTGATTAACCAGCGCAAGGGAGATCTGGTTATCATTCAGGTCTTTGGCTACTCCAATTAGTTTTAGGAGTGGTTTCCGTCCCTTCAGTGGCGTTACGTTGATCTCCGCTTCGGAGCCCTTGATCGCTCGGCTCAGAGCCTCGCGATCCCCCTCCGAGTCACAGGATACCACGACCTTCTGTCCTCTGGTCTTCCTAATTCGATTAACCGCTATCCCCAGCGCAGTCACGTCCACGGCGGACTTCACGCGATCCAGGAGTTCCTGACTTGTTTGTTTGGGGTTTTTGGACTCCAGTCTTAGTCCAAATCCTGGTCTAGCGACCACTTCCCCGTAGGTACGCTTTCTTTCGTGCCTGTCCTTTGGCGGTTCCTCCTCGACCACAGATCGGTCCTCCACTTGGTGTTCATCTGCCTTAGGGATGGTCGCTCCCCTCTGTCTCAGTTCTCCTCTCAGCTGCTCAATGGCCGCCCTAGTTGGCCCACTTGTTTCGGTCATTAATTCTCCTGTGGAGCGAATCTCCCTTCTAAGCTCCTCCACATTGGTTTTTAGTGGTGCTATTGTCTCTCCTATGGCAGCGGTTGTGTCTGTTAGTATGGCTATCCGTTCACCCATTGCTTTAACCATTTCGGCTATTCCCTTGGTTTCGTCTGCTTCCTGACCAGCGTCCTGACTGCCGATCCTTAATCCCTCAATTGCCCCCTTAATGTCTTTTAATAATTCCATAGTTTGGGTATTCTCAGTATGGATGTCCGTGTTCCCGATTGATGTTGGTATCATATCCGTCAGGTGTGGTATGATGGCTCTAGCAATATCTTCAGCCCTCGGCACTCGGGAGTTCTTGAGGAGTCCTATTTCAGACTTGATGATTTTTAATTCTTGTTTTAACTCCGCAATTGATTCATCAGCGAGACAGGTCGCGGTCTCCGGTCGAGCCCCCTGGTTGCGGGAGGCATCCCTCATCTCCTGCGTCATCTCAGCAGTTCGGTTCCTCAGATCCTCCACCGTTCGCACCACGTCGTGGACAATTATGCCACGCAGCGCTTCCGTGGCATCATCCACCCTACTGATCCGATCATCCATCTTTTCGAACCTTAGGTTTGCGGACTCAAGCGCCCGGGAATGCCTTACCTCTTGGGCGTCGAGATCCTTGAGTCTCTGGGTCTTAACTCGTTCGGCCTCTACTATGGCTCGGGATCTTGAGTCCGCAAGTCTAAGTACTAGTGAGTGGAGAAGAGAGATGCTCTCCACCACTTTCTCCCTTATCTCCCTTTTGATGTTTCCGGCTGAGCGGGATTCTAACGCCTCTTTAGCCTCTAGCATGGCCCTGGTGGCTTGCGCCGGAGCGTCGTTAATGCCCCCTCCAATGCTAAACCTAACAGACGTTTCCTTGTCGCTGGACGGGGGCGGGGCTTGAGTGCCGGGCGGTAGTTCAGGGCTCATTGGACCCGAGGTTTGCCCACTGTGCGAGCCAACGGTCGGTGTTAGCACCACTGAGTGTGATTCAGATCCTATTTCATCTATAAGGGACACTCTTCTGGCCATATGACCAGTTGCGGTACATGAAGTAAATCCCCCCAGGTCCCCTACTGAGTCCTCCCGCGAGATAGTTATGGTTATTGGCTTATCTACTGCCTCAGTGTCCCCTTCCGTACGGCGCCCAGGCGTCGGGCCCTCTCCCGGACTAACGGTATGCCATGAGCCGTCATCCTCACCCGAGAGTCCTTCCTTAAGGGCCGCCACCACCGGGTTGGGTATGCTGGTCTTGCAATCCGGAGCATCTTCTGGTCCCCATGTTGCCTCAAGCAAGGCGGCCTCGTCCTCGGACTTTTGGCCAGCTGAGCTGGGTTTTACGCGGCCGGGTCTGACTGGTGCAGCCAGTCTCGCGGCGGCACCTGGCTCTCCTGATGATGTTCTGAGTGGTTTCTTTACTGCGGGTTTACGATCCGGGCGTTTGGGCGCCGTCCCTGTCGAGAATTTCGGCTTTTGCTCCATGCTATATGGCATGCAATAAACAGCTGGGCTACTTAGGTCGGTATAGTTCAATAGTCCTAGCACTAATATATGTAGGTACAATGCAATCAATGATAATTCAAAAACAAATGTAAGCAAAAAAAGATTTTTATAGTAAAATATCCAATATGCAAGCAAGACATAAAATAATTATTAAACAGTATATTAAATTATTATTATTTTCCCCCTTCTTTTTACAAAAAAGAATAACAAACAATAACAACAATAAATAATATATTTACAGATGCAGTTTGAAGTGCACAGAATTATTCAATTAAATTTCAACATAAAATTCAATAGTAATAATAATTATATAATATTTAGTTCACACAATTAAAATTCAGAAGATAATTAGGGCAATGATTAAATTAAACAATAATAATTAGAATAACAAGCAATTTAGATAAATCAGAATATGTAGAGCCACCTAAACTAGATTAAAATATTAAAATATTCTCAATTTCTATATCTAAAGGTATATCTACGTAATAACTATATAATTCCTAAAATACTAAATGCTAAAA
>JAUPFN010000088.1:30000-32500 GCA_036924255.1 Apodemia mormo
TAGGTTAGGTTAGGTTAGGTTAGGTTAGGTTAGGTTAGGTTAGGTTAGGTTAGGTTAGGTTAGGTTAGGTTAGGTTAGGTTAGGTTAGGTTAGGTTAGGTTAGGTTAGGTTAGGTTAGGTTAGGTTAGGTTAGGTTAGGTTAGGTTAGGTTAGGTTAGGTTAGGTTAGGTTAGGTTAGGTTAGGTTAGGTTAGGTTAGGTTAGGTTAGGTTAGGTTAGGTTAGGTTAGGTTAGGTTAGGTTAGGTTAGGTTAGGTTAGGTTAGGTTAGGTTAGGTTAGGTTAGGTTAGGTTAGGTTAGGTTAGGTTAGGTTAGGTTAGGTTAGGTTAGGTTAGGTTAGGTTAGGTTAGGTTAGGTTAGGTTAGGTTAGGTTAGGTTAGGTTAGGTTAGGTTAGGTTAGGTTAGGTTAGGTTAGGTTAGGTTAGGTTAGGTTAGGTTAGGTTAGGTTAGGTTAGGTTAGGTTAGGTTAGGTTAGGTTAGGTTAGGTTAGGTTAGGTTAGGTTAGGTTAGGTTAGGTTAGGTTAGGTTAGGTTAGGTTAGGTTAGGTTAGGTTAGGTTAGGTTAGGTTAGGTTAGGTTAGGTTAGGTTAGGTTAGGTTAGGTTAGGTTAGGTTAGGTTAGGTTAGGTTAGGTTAGGTTAGGTTAGGTTAGGTTAGGTTAGGTTAGGTTAGGTTAGGTTAGGTTAGGTTAGGTTAGGTTAGGTTAGGTTAGGTTAGGTTAGGTTAGGTTAGGTTAGGTTAGGTTAGGTTAGGTTAGGTTAGGTTAGGTTAGGTTAGGTTAGGTTAGGTTAGGTTAGGTTAGGTTAGGTTAGGTTAGGTTAGGTTAGGTTAGGTTAGGTTAGGTTAGGTTAGGTTAGGTTAGGTTAGGTTAGGTTAGGTTAGGTTAGGTTAGGTTAGGTTAGGTTAGGTTAGGTTAGGTTAGGTTAGGTTAGGTTAGGTTAGGTTAGGTTAGGTTAGGTTAGGTTAGGTTAGGTTAGGTTAGGTTAGGTTAGGTTAGGTTAGGTTAGGTTAGGTTAGGTTAGGTTAGGTTAGGTTAGGTTAGGTTAGGTTAGGTTAGGTTAGGTTAGGTTAGGTTAGGTTAGGTTAGGTTAGGTTAGGTTAGGTTAGGTTAGGTTAGGTTAGGTTAGGTTAGGTTAGGTTAGGTTAGGTTAGGTTAGGTTAGGTTAGGTTAGGTTAGGTTAGGTTAGGTTAGGTTAGGTTAGGTTAGGTTAGGTTAGGTTAGGTTAGGTTAGGTTAGGTTAGGTTAGGTTAGGTTAGGTTAGGTTAGGTTAGGTTAGGTTAGGTTAGGTTAGGTTAGGTTAGGTTAGGTTAGGTTAGGTTAGGTTAGGTTAGGTTAGGTTAGGTTAGGTTAGGTTAGGTTAGGTTAGGTTAGGTTAGGTTAGGTTAGGTTAGGTTAGGTTAGGTTAGGTTAGGTTAGGTTAGGTTAGGTTAGGTTAGGTTAGGTTAGGTTAGGTTAGGTTAGGTTAGGTTAGGTTAGGTTAGGTTAGGTTAGGTTAGGTTAGGTTAGGTTAGGTTAGGTTAGGTTAGGTTAGGTTAGGTTAGGTTAGGTTAGGTTAGGTTAGGTTAGGTTAGGTTAGGTTAGGTTAGGTTAGGTTAGGTTAGGTTAGGTTAGGTTAGGTTAGGTTAGGTTAGGTTAGGTTAGGTTAGGTTAGGTTAGGTTAGGTTAGGTTAGGTTAGGTTAGGTTAGGTTAGGTTAGGTTAGGTTAGGTTAGGTTAGGTTAGGTTAGGTTAGGTTAGGTTAGGTTAGGTTAGGTTAGGTTAGGTTAGGTTAGGTTAGGTTAGGTTAGGTTAGGTTAGGTTAGGTTAGGTTAGGTTAGGTTAGGTTAGGTTAGGTTAGGTTAGGTTAGGTTAGGTTAGGTTAGGTTAGGTTAGGTTAGGTTAGGTTAGGTTAGGTTAGGTTAGGTTAGGTTAGGTTAGGTTAGGTTAGGTTAGGTTAGGTTAGGTTAGGTTAGGTTAGGTTAGGTTAGGTTAGGTTAGGTTAGGTTAGGTTAGGTTAGGTTAGGTTAGGTTAGGTTAGGTTAGGTTAGGTTAGGTTAGGTTAGGTTAGGTTAGGTTAGGTTAGGTTAGGTTAGGTTAGGTTAGGTTAGGTTAGGTTAGGTTAGGTTAGGTTAGGTTAGGTTAGGTTAGGTTAGGTTAGGTTAGGTTAGGTTAGGTTAGGTTAGGTTAGGTTAGGTTAGGTTAGGTTAGGTTAGGTTAGGTTAGGTTAGGTTAGGTTAGGTTAGGTTAGGTTAGGTTAGGTTAGGTTAGGTTAGGTTAGGTTAGGTTAGGTTAGGTTAGGTTAGGTTAGGTTAGGTTAGGTTAGGTTAGGTTAGGTTAGGTTAGGTTAGGTTAGGTTAGGTTAGGTTAGGTTAGGTTAGGTTAGGTTAGGTTAGGTTAGGTTAGGTTAGGTTAGGTTAGGTTAGGTTAGGTTAGGTTAGGTTAGGTTAGGTTAGGTTAGGTTAGGTTAGGTTAGGTTAGGTTAGGTTAGGTTAGGTTAGGTTAGGTTAGGTTAGGTTAGGTTAGGT
>JAUPFN010000089.1:0-39534 GCA_036924255.1 Apodemia mormo
GAATTTGTTATGTTTGTTTACTGAGCGCTTAGGTGGATTTTAATAGAAAATTACAAGTATGAAGAAATGCTCTGTCGGGCGAATTTTCGATGTTCCTGTCGTCGGATTCCAACGGGAGAGGTGTCCAAAGATCGGGCTCGACGAGACGGTTATGCAGAACTAAAAATTTTTCCAATCGGGCCGGATGGTACCAGCCTGGCTCCAAAAATGTGTATTTTGAACGATTTTCCCTTATTATTCCAGAATTTTTGTATGGCGGTGGTACCAAATTTTCCAGGAATTGGCAGCACAGCGGTAAGTTACTATTTATTTATCTATTTACACTAATTATTCTATTTAAATTTAATTGTTATTTATTAAAATTCAAAAATTTCGGCTTTTTTGTTTATTTTCAGGGAAGGGGTGGTTTTTATCCAGACGAAAATTGTATATCCAAATAGAAAATGACGAGCCGAATAAAATGATATATCACACGTCGACGTAGACACTATATATACTATGTACAAGGAATTTGTTATGTTTGTTTACTGAGCGCTTAGGTGGATTTTAATAGAAAATTACAAGTATGAAGAAATGCTCTGTCGGGCGAATTTTCGATGTTCCTGTCGTCGGATTCCAACGGGAGAGGTGTCCAAAGATCGGGCTCGACGAGACGGTTATGCAGAACTAAAAATTTTTCCAATCGGGCCGGATGGTACCAGCCTGGCTCCAAAAATGTGTATTTTGAACGATTTTCCCTTATTATTCCAGAATTTTTGTATGGCGGTGGTACCAAATTTTCCAGGAATTGGCAGCACAGCGGTAAGTTACTATTTATTTATCTATTTACACTAATTATTCTATTTAAATTTAATTGTTATTTATTAAAATTCAAAAATTTCGGCTTTTTTGTTTATTTTCAGGGAAGGGGTGGTTTTTATCCAGACGAAAATTGTATATCCAAATAGAAAATGACGAGCCGAATAAAATGATATATCACACGTCGACGTAGACACTATATATACTATGTACAAGGAATTTGTTATGTTTGTTTACTGAGCGCTTAGGTGGATTTTAATAGAAAATTACAAGTATGAAGAAATGCTCTGTCGGGCGAATTTTCGATGTTCCTGTCGTCGGATTCCAACGGGAGAGGTGTCCAAAGATCGGGCTCGACGAGACGGTTATGCAGAACTAAAAATTTTTCCAATCGGGCCGGATGGTACCAGCCTGGCTCCAAAAATGTGTATTTTGAACGATTTTCCCTTATTATTCCAGAATTTTTGTATGGCGGTGGTACCAAATTTTCCAGGAATTGGCAGCACAGCGGTAAGTTACTATTTATTTATCTATTTACACTAATTATTCTATTTAAATTTAATTGTTATTTATTAAAATTCAAAAATTTCGGCTTTTTTGTTTATTTTCAGGGAAGGGGTGGTTTTTATCCAGACGAAAATTGTATATCCAAATAGAAAATGACGAGCCGAATAAAATGATATATCACACGTCGACGTAGACACTATATATACTATGTACAAGGAATTTGTTATGTTTGTTTACTGAGCGCTTAGGTGGATTTTAATAGAAAATTACAAGTATGAAGAAATGCTCTGTCGGGCGAATTTTCGATGTTCCTGTCGTCGGATTCCAACGGGAGAGGTGTCCAAAGATCGGGCTCGACGAGACGGTTATGCAGAACTAAAAATTTTTCCAATCGGGCCGGATGGTACCAGCCTGGCTCCAAAAATGTGTATTTTGAACGATTTTCCCTTATTATTCCAGAATTTTTGTATGGCGGTGGTACCAAATTTTCCAGGAATTGGCAGCACAGCGGTAAGTTACTATTTATTTATCTATTTACACTAATTATTCTATTTAAATTTAATTGTTATTTATTAAAATTCAAAAATTTCGGCTTTTTTGTTTATTTTCAGGAAGGGGTGGTTTTTATCCAGACGAAAATTGTATATCCAAATAGAAAATGACGAGCCGAATAAAATGATATATCACACGTCGACGTAGACACTATATATACTATGTACAAGGAATTTGTTATGTTTGTTTACTGAGCGCTTAGGTGGATTTTAATAGAAAATTACAAGTATGAAGAAATGCTCTGTCGGGCGAATTTTCGATGTTCCTGTCGTCGGATTCCAACGGGAGAGGTGTCCAAAGATCGGGCTCGACGAGACGGTTATGCAGAACTAAAAATTTTTCCAATCGGGCCGGATGGTACCAGCCTGGCTCCAAAAATGTGTATTTTGAACGATTTTCCCTTATTATTCCAGAATTTTTGTATGGCGGTGGTACCAAATTTTCCAGGAATTGGCAGCACAGCGGTAAGTTACTATTTATTTATCTATTTACACTAATTATTCTATTTAAATTTAATTGTTATTTATTAAAATTCAAAAATTTCGGCTTTTTTGTTTATTTTCAGGGAAGGGGTGGTTTTTATCCAGACGAAAATTGTATATCCAAATAGAAAATGACGAGCCGAATAAAATGATATATCACACGTCGACGTAGACACTATATATACTATGTACAAGGAATTTGTTATGTTTGTTTACTGAGCGCTTAGGTGGATTTTAATAGAAAATTACAAGTATGAAGAAATGCTCTGTCGGGCGAATTTTCGATGTTCCTGTCGTCGGATTCCAACGGGAGAGGTGTCCAAAGATCGGGCTCGACGAGACGGTTATGCAGAACTAAAAATTTTTCCAATCGGGCCGGATGGTACCAGCCTGGCTCCAAAAATGTGTATTTTGAACGATTTTCCCTTATTATTCCAGAATTTTTGTATGGCGGTGGTACCAAATTTTCCAGGAATTGGCAGCACAGCGGTAAGTTACTATTTATTTATCTATTTACACTAATTATTCTATTTAAATTTAATTGTTATTTATTAAAATTCAAAAATTTCGGCTTTTTTGTTTATTTTCAGGGAAGGGGTGGTTTTTATCCAGACGAAAATTGTATATCCAAATAGAAAATGACGAGCCGAATAAAATGATATATCACACGTCGACGTAGACACTATATATACTATGTACAAGGAATTTGTTATGTTTGTTTACTGAGCGCTTAGGTGGATTTTAATAGAAAATTACAAGTATGAAGAAATGCTCTGTCGGGCGAATTTTCGATGTTCCTGTCGTCGGATTCCAACGGGAGAGGTGTCCAAAGATCGGGCTCGACGAGACGGTTATGCAGAACTAAAAATTTTTCCAATCGGGCCGGATGGTACCAGCCTGGCTCCAAAAATGTGTATTTTGAACGATTTTCCCTTATTATTCCAGAATTTTTGTATGGCGGTGGTACCAAATTTTCCAGGAATTGGCAGCACAGCGGTAAGTTACTATTTATTTATCTATTTACACTAATTATTCTATTTAAATTTAATTGTTATTTATTAAAATTCAAAAATTTCGGCTTTTTTGTTTATTTTCAGGGAAGGGGTGGTTTTTATCCAGACGAAAATTGTATATCCAAATAGAAAATGACGAGCCGAATAAAATGATATATCACACGTCGACGTAGACACTATATATACTATGTACAAGGAATTTGTTATGTTTGTTTACTGAGCGCTTAGGTGGATTTTAATAGAAAATTACAAGTATGAAGAAATGCTCTGTCGGGCGAATTTTCGATGTTCCTGTCGTCGGATTCCAACGGGAGAGGTGTCCAAAGATCGGGCTCGACGAGACGGTTATGCAGAACTAAAAATTTTTCCAATCGGGCCGGATGGTACCAGCCTGGCTCCAAAAATGTGTATTTTGAACGATTTTCCCTTATTATTCCAGAATTTTTGTATGGCGGTGGTACCAAATTTTCCAGGAATTGGCAGCACAGCGGTAAGTTACTATTTATTTATCTATTTACACTAATTATTCTATTTAAATTTAATTGTTATTTATTAAAATTCAAAAATTTCGGCTTTTTTGTTTATTTTCAGGGAAGGGGTGGTTTTTATCCAGACGAAAATTGTATATCCAAATAGAAAATGACGAGCCGAATAAAATGATATATCACACGTCGACGTAGACACTATATATACTATGTACAAGGAATTTGTTATGTTTGTTTACTGAGCGCTTAGGTGGATTTTAATAGAAAATTACAAGTATGAAGAAATGCTCTGTCGGGCGAATTTTCGATGTTCCTGTCGTCGGATTCCAACGGGAGAGGTGTCCAAAGATCGGGCTCGACGAGACGGTTATGCAGAACTAAAAATTTTTCCAATCGGGCCGGATGGTACCAGCCTGGCTCCAAAAATGTGTATTTTGAACGATTTTCCCTTATTATTCCAGAATTTTTGTATGGCGGTGGTACCAAATTTTCCAGGAATTGGCAGCACAGCGGTAAGTTACTATTTATTTATCTATTTACACTAATTATTCTATTTAAATTTAATTGTTATTTATTAAAATTCAAAAATTTCGGCTTTTTTGTTTATTTTCAGGGAAGGGGTGGTTTTTATCCAGACGAAAATTGTATATCCAAATAGAAAATGACGAGCCGAATAAAATGATATATCACACGTCGACGTAGACACTATATATACTATGTACAAGGAATTTGTTATGTTTGTTTACTGAGCGCTTAGGTGGATTTTAATAGAAAATTACAAGTATGAAGAAATGCTCTGTCGGGCGAATTTTCGATGTTCCTGTCGTCGGATTCCAACGGGAGAGGTGTCCAAAGATCGGGCTCGACGAGACGGTTATGCAGAACTAAAAATTTTTCCAATCGGGCCGGATGGTACCAGCCTGGCTCCAAAAATGTGTATTTTGAACGATTTTCCCTTATTATTCCAGAATTTTTGTATGGCGGTGGTACCAAATTTTCCAGGAATTGGCAGCACAGCGGTAAGTTACTATTTATTTATCTATTTACACTAATTATTCTATTTAAATTTAATTGTTATTTATTGAAATTCAAAAATTTCGGCTTTTTTGTTTATTTTCAGGGAAGGGGTGGTTTTTATCCAGACGAAAATTGTATATCCAAATAGAAAATGACGAGCCGAATAAAATGATATATCACACGTCGACGTAGACACTATATATACTATGTACAAGGAATTTGTTATGTTTGTTTACTGAGCGCTTAGGTGGATTTTAATAGAAAATTACAAGTATGAAGAAATGCTCTGTCGGGCGAATTTTCGATGTTCCTGTCGTCGGATTCCAACGGGAGAGGTGTCCAAAGATCGGGCTCGACGAGACGGTTATGCAGAACTAAAAATTTTTCCAATCGGGCCGGATGGTACCAGCCTGGCTCCAAAAATGTGTATTTTGAACGATTTTCCCTTATTATTCCAGAATTTTTGTATGGCGGTGGTACCAAATTTTCCAGGAATTGGCAGCACAGCGGTAAGTTACTATTTATTTATCTATTTACACTAATTATTCTATTTAAATTTAATTGTTATTTATTAAAATTCAAAAATTTCGGCTTTTTTGTTTATTTTCAGGGAAGGGGTGGTTTTTATCCAGACGAAAATTGTATATCCAAATAGAAAATGACGAGCCGAATAAAATGATATATCACACGTCGACGTAGACACTATATATACTATGTACAAGGAATTTGTTATGTTTGTTTACTGAGCGCTTAGGTGGATTTTAATAGAAAATTACAAGTATGAAGAAATGCTCTGTCGGGCGAATTTTCGATGTTCCTGTCGTCGGATTCCAACGGGAGAGGTGTCCAAAGATCGGGCTCGACGAGACGGTTATGCAGAACTAAAAATTTTTCCAATCGGGCCGGATGGTACCAGCCTGGCTCCAAAAATGTGTATTTTGAACGATTTTCCCTTATTATTCCAGAATTTTTGTATGGCGGTGGTACCAAATTTTCCAGGAATTGGCAGCACAGCGGTAAGTTACTATTTATTTATCTATTTACACTAATTATTCTATTTAAATTTAATTGTTATTTATTAAAATTCAAAAATTTCGGCTTTTTTGTTTATTTTCAGGGAAGGGGTGGTTTTTATCCAGACGAAAATTGTATATCCAAATAGAAAATGACGAGCCGAATAAAATGATATATCACACGTCGACGTAGACACTATATATACTATGTACAAGGAATTTGTTATGTTTGTTTACTGAGCGCTTAGGTGGATTTTAATAGAAAATTACAAGTATGAAGAAATGCTCTGTCGGGCGAATTTTCGATGTTCCTGTCGTCGGATTCCAACGGGAGAGGTGTCCAAAGATCGGGCTCGACGAGACGGTTATGCAGAACTAAAAATTTTTCCAATCGGGCCGGATGGTACCAGCCTGGCTCCAAAAATGTGTATTTTGAACGATTTTCCCTTATTATTCCAGAATTTTTGTATGGCGGTGGTACCAAATTTTCCAGGAATTGGCAGCACAGCGGTAAGTTACTATTTATTTATCTATTTACACTAATTATTCTATTTAAATTTAATTGTTATTTATTAAAATTCAAAAATTTCGGCTTTTTTGTTTATTTTCAGGGAAGGGGTGGTTTTTATCCAGACGAAAATTGTATATCCAAATAGAAAATGACGAGCCGAATAAAATGATATATCACACGTCGACGTAGACACTATATATACTATGTACAAGGAATTTGTTATGTTTGTTTACTGAGCGCTTAGGTGGATTTTAATAGAAAATTACAAGTATGAAGAAATGCTCTGTCGGGCGAATTTTCGATGTTCCTGTCGTCGGATTCCAACGGGAGAGGTGTCCAAAGATCGGGCTCGACGAGACGGTTATGCAGAACTAAAAATTTTTCCAATCGGGCCGGATGGTACCAGCCTGGCTCCAAAAATGTGTATTTTGAACGATTTTCCCTTATTATTCCAGAATTTTTGTATGGCGGTGGTACCAAATTTTCCAGGAATTGGCAGCACAGCGGTAAGTTACTATTTATTTATCTATTTACACTAATTATTCTATTTAAATTTAATTGTTATTTATTAAAATTCAAAAATTTCGGCTTTTTTGTTTATTTTCAGGGAAGGGGTGGTTTTTATCCAGACGAAAATTGTATATCCAAATAGAAAATGACGAGCCGAATAAAATGATATATCACACGTCGACGTAGACACTATATATACTATGTACAAGGAATTTGTTATGTTTGTTTACTGAGCGCTTAGGTGGATTTTAATAGAAAATTACAAGTATGAAGAAATGCTCTGTCGGGCGAATTTTCGATGTTCCTGTCGTCGGATTCCAACGGGAGAGGTGTCCAAAGATCGGGCTCGACGAGACGGTTATGCAGAACTAAAAATTTTTCCAATCGGGCCGGATGGTACCAGCCTGGCTCCAAAAATGTGTATTTTGAACGATTTTCCCTTATTATTCCAGAATTTTTGTATGGCGGTGGTACCAAATTTTCCAGGAATTGGCAGCACAGCGGTAAGTTACTATTTATTTATCTATTTACACTAATTATTCTATTTAAATTTAATTGTTATTTATTAAAATTCAAAAATTTCGGCTTTTTTGTTTATTTTCAGGGAAGGGGTGGTTTTTATCCAGACGAAAATTGTATATCCAAATAGAAAATGACGAGCCGAATAAAATGATATATCACACGTCGACGTAGACACTATATATACTATGTACAAGGAATTTGTTATGTTTGTTTACTGAGCGCTTAGGTGGATTTTAATAGAAAATTACAAGTATGAAGAAATGCTCTGTCGGGCGAATTTTCGATGTTCCTGTCGTCGGATTCCAACGGGAGAGGTGTCCAAAGATCGGGCTCGACGAGACGGTTATGCAGAACTAAAAATTTTTCCAATCGGGCCGGATGGTACCAGCCTGGCTCCAAAAATGTGTATTTTGAACGATTTTCCCTTATTATTCCAGAATTTTTGTATGGCGGTGGTACCAAATTTTCCAGGAATTGGCAGCACAGCGGTAAGTTACTATTTATTTATCTATTTACACTAATTATTCTATTTAAATTTAATTGTTATTTATTAAAATTCAAAAATTTCGGCTTTTTTGTTTATTTTCAGGGAAGGGGTGGTTTTTATCCAGACGAAAATTGTATATCCAAATAGAAAATGACGAGCCGAATAAAATGATATATCACACGTCGACGTAGACACTATATATACTATGTACAAGGAATTTGTTATGTTTGTTTACTGAGCGCTTAGGTGGATTTTAATAGAAAATTACAAGTATGAAGAAATGCTCTGTCGGGCGAATTTTCGATGTTCCTGTCGTCGGATTCCAACGGGAGAGGTGTCCAAAGATCGGGCTCGACGAGACGGTTATGCAGAACTAAAAATTTTTCCAATCGGGCCGGATGGTACCAGCCTGGCTCCAAAAATGTGTATTTTGAACGATTTTCCCTTATTATTCCAGAATTTTTGTATGGCGGTGGTACCAAATTTTCCAGGAATTGGCAGCACAGCGGTAAGTTACTATTTATTTATCTATTTACACTAATTATTCTATTTAAATTTAATTGTTATTTATTAAAATTCAAAAATTTCGGCTTTTTTGTTTATTTTCAGGGAAGGGGTGGTTTTTATCCAGACGAAAATTGTATATCCAAATAGAAAATGACGAGCCGAATAAAATGATATATCACACGTCGACGTAGACACTATATATACTATGTACAAGGAATTTGTTATGTTTGTTTACTGAGCGCTTAGGTGGATTTTAATAGAAAATTACAAGTATGAAGAAATGCTCTGTCGGGCGAATTTTCGATGTTCCTGTCGTCGGATTCCAACGGGAGAGGTGTCCAAAGATCGGGCTCGACGAGACGGTTATGCAGAACTAAAAATTTTTCCAATCGGGCCGGATGGTACCAGCCTGGCTCCAAAAATGTGTATTTTGAACGATTTTCCCTTATTATTCCAGAATTTTTGTATGGCGGTGGTACCAAATTTTCCAGGAATTGGCAGCACAGCGGTAAGTTACTATTTATTTATCTATTTACACTAATTATTCTATTTAAATTTAATTGTTATTTATTGAAATTCAAAAATTTCGGCTTTTTTGTTTATTTTCAGGGAAGGGGTGGTTTTTATCCAGACGAAAATTGTATATCCAAATAGAAAATGACGAGCCGAATAAAATGATATATCACACGTCGACGTAGACACTATATATACTATGTACAAGGAATTTGTTATGTTTGTTTACTGAGCGCTTAGGTGGATTTTAATAGAAAATTACAAGTATGAAGAAATGCTCTGTCGGGCGAATTTTCGATGTTCCTGTCGTCGGATTCCAACGGGAGAGGTGTCCAAAGATCGGGCTCGACGAGACGGTTATGCAGAACTAAAAATTTTTCCAATCGGGCCGGATGGTACCAGCCTGGCTCCAAAAATGTGTATTTTGAACGATTTTCCCTTATTATTCCAGAATTTTTGTATGGCGGTGGTACCAAATTTTCCAGGAATTGGCAGCACAGCGGTAAGTTACTATTTATTTATCTATTTACACTAATTATTCTATTTAAATTTAATTGTTATTTATTGAAATTCAAAAATTTCGGCTTTTTTGTTTATTTTCAGGGAAGGGGTGGTTTTTATCCAGACGAAAATTGTATATCCAAATAGAAAATGACGAGCCGAATAAAATGATATATCACACGTCGACGTAGACACTATATATACTATGTACAAGGAATTTGTTATGTTTGTTTACTGAGCGCTTAGGTGGATTTTAATAGAAAATTACAAGTATGAAGAAATGCTCTGTCGGGCGAATTTTCGATGTTCCTGTCGTCGGATTCCAACGGGAGAGGTGTCCAAAGATCGGGCTCGACGAGACGGTTATGCAGAACTAAAAATTTTTCCAATCGGGCCGGATGGTACCAGCCTGGCTCCAAAAATGTGTATTTTGAACGATTTTCCCTTATTATTCCAGAATTTTTGTATGGCGGTGGTACCAAATTTTCCAGGAATTGGCAGCACAGCGGTAAGTTACTATTTATTTATCTATTTACACTAATTATTCTATTTAAATTTAATTGTTATTTATTAAAATTCAAAAATTTCGGCTTTTTTGTTTATTTTCAGGGAAGGGGTGGTTTTTATCCAGACGAAAATTGTATATCCAAATAGAAAATGACGAGCCGAATAAAATGATATATCACACGTCGACGTAGACACTATATATACTATGTACAAGGAATTTGTTATGTTTGTTTACTGAGCGCTTAGGTGGATTTTAATAGAAAATTACAAGTATGAAGAAATGCTCTGTCGGGCGAATTTTCGATGTTCCTGTCGTCGGATTCCAACGGGAGAGGTGTCCAAAGATCGGGCTCGACGAGACGGTTATGCAGAACTAAAAATTTTTCCAATCGGGCCGGATGGTACCAGCCTGGCTCCAAAAATGTGTATTTTGAACGATTTTCCCTTATTATTCCAGAATTTTTGTATGGCGGTGGTACCAAATTTTCCAGGAATTGGCAGCACAGCGGTAAGTTACTATTTATTTATCTATTTACACTAATTATTCTATTTAAATTTAATTGTTATTTATTAAAATTCAAAAATTTCGGCTTTTTTGTTTATTTTCAGGGAAGGGGTGGTTTTTATCCAGACGAAAATTGTATATCCAAATAGAAAATGACGAGCCGAATAAAATGATATATCACACGTCGACGTAGACACTATATATACTATGTACAAGGAATTTGTTATGTTTGTTTACTGAGCGCTTAGGTGGATTTTAATAGAAAATTACAAGTATGAAGAAATGCTCTGTCGGGCGAATTTTCGATGTTCCTGTCGTCGGATTCCAACGGGAGAGGTGTCCAAAGATCGGGCTCGACGAGACGGTTATGCAGAACTAAAAATTTTTCCAATCGGGCCGGATGGTACCAGCCTGGCTCCAAAAATGTGTATTTTGAACGATTTTCCCTTATTATTCCAGAATTTTTGTATGGCGGTGGTACCAAATTTTCCAGGAATTGGCAGCACAGCGGTAAGTTACTATTTATTTATCTATTTACACTAATTATTCTATTTAAATTTAATTGTTATTTATTAAAATTCAAAAATTTCGGCTTTTTTGTTTATTTTCAGGGAAGGGGTGGTTTTTATCCAGACGAAAATTGTATATCCAAATAGAAAATGACGAGCCGAATAAAATGATATATCACACGTCGACGTAGACACTATATATACTATGTACAAGGAATTTGTTATGTTTGTTTACTGAGCGCTTAGGTGGATTTTAATAGAAAATTACAAGTATGAAGAAATGCTCTGTCGGGCGAATTTTCGATGTTCCTGTCGTCGGATTCCAACGGGAGAGGTGTCCAAAGATCGGGCTCGACGAGACGGTTATGCAGAACTAAAAATTTTTCCAATCGGGCCGGATGGTACCAGCCTGGCTCCAAAAATGTGTATTTTGAACGATTTTCCCTTATTATTCCAGAATTTTTGTATGGCGGTGGTACCAAATTTTCCAGGAATTGGCAGCACAGCGGTAAGTTACTATTTATTTATCTATTTACACTAATTATTCTATTTAAATTTAATTGTTATTTATTAAAATTCAAAAATTTCGGCTTTTTTGTTTATTTTCAGGGAAGGGGTGGTTTTTATCCAGACGAAAATTGTATATCCAAATAGAAAATGACGAGCCGAATAAAATGATATATCACACGTCGACGTAGACACTATATATACTATGTACAAGGAATTTGTTATGTTTGTTTACTGAGCGCTTAGGTGGATTTTAATAGAAAATTACAAGTATGAAGAAATGCTCTGTCGGGCGAATTTTCGATGTTCCTGTCGTCGGATTCCAACGGGAGAGGTGTCCAAAGATCGGGCTCGACAAGACGGTTATGCAGAACTAAAAATTTTTCCAATCGGGCCGGATGGTACCAGCCTGGCTCCAAAAATGTGTATTTTGAACGATTTTCCCTTATTATTCCAGAATTTTTGTATGGCGGTGGTACCAAATTTTCCAGGAATTGGCAGCACAGCGGTAAGTTACTATTTATTTATCTATTTACACTAATTATTCTATTTAAATTTAATTGTTATTTATTGAAATTCAAAAATTTCGGCTTTTTTGTTTATTTTCAGGGAAGGGGTGGTTTTTATCCAGACGAAAATTGTATATCCAAATAGAAAATGACGAGCCGAATAAAATGATATATCACACGTCGACGTAGACACTATATATACTATGTACAAGGAATTTGTTATGTTTGTTTACTGAGCGCTTAGGTGGATTTTAATAGAAAATTACAAGTATGAAGAAATGCTCTGTCGGGCGAATTTTCGATGTTCCTGTCGTCGGATTCCAACGGGAGAGGTGTCCAAAGATCGGGCTCGACGAGACGGTTATGCAGAACTAAAAATTTTTCCAATCGGGCCGGATGGTACCAGCCTGGCTCCAAAAATGTGTATTTTGAACGATTTTCCCTTATTATTCCAGAATTTTTGTATGGCGGTGGTACCAAATTTTCCAGGAATTGGCAGCACAGCGGTAAGTTACTATTTATTTATCTATTTACACTAATTATTCTATTTAAATTTAATTGTTATTTATTGAAATTCAAAAATTTCGGCTTTTTTGTTTATTTTCAGGGAAGGGGTGGTTTTTATCCAGACGAAAATTGTATATCCAAATAGAAAATGACGAGCCGAATAAAATGATATATCACACGTCGACGTAGACACTATATATACTATGTACAAGGAATTTGTTATGTTTGTTTACTGAGCGCTTAGGTGGATTTTAATAGAAAATTACAAGTATGAAGAAATGCTCTGTCGGGCGAATTTTCGATGTTCCTGTCGTCGGATTCCAACGGGAGAGGTGTCCAAAGATCGGGCTCGACGAGACGGTTATGCAGAACTAAAAATTTTTCCAATCGGGCCGGATGGTACCAGCCTGGCTCCAAAAATGTGTATTTTGAACGATTTTCCCTTATTATTCCAGAATTTTTGTATGGCGGTGGTACCAAATTTTCCAGGAATTGGCAGCACAGCGGTAAGTTACTATTTATTTATCTATTTACACTAATTATTCTATTTAAATTTAATTGTTATTTATTAAAATTCAAAAATTTCGGCTTTTTTGTTTATTTTCAGGGAAGGGGTGGTTTTTATCCAGACGAAAATTGTATATCCAAATAGAAAATGACGAGCCGAATAAAATGATATATCACACGTCGACGTAGACACTATATATACTATGTACAAGGAATTTGTTATGTTTGTTTACTGAGCGCTTAGGTGGATTTTAATAGAAAATTACAAGTATGAAGAAATGCTCTGTCGGGCGAATTTTCGATGTTCCTGTCGTCGGATTCCAACGGGAGAGGTGTCCAAAGATCGGGCTCGACGAGACGGTTATGCAGAACTAAAAATTTTTCCAATCGGGCCGGATGGTACCAGCCTGGCTCCAAAAATGTGTATTTTGAACGATTTTCCCTTATTATTCCAGAATTTTTGTATGGCGGTGGTACCAAATTTTCCAGGAATTGGCAGCACAGCGGTAAGTTACTATTTATTTATCTATTTACACTAATTATTCTATTTAAATTTAATTGTTATTTATTAAAATTCAAAAATTTCGGCTTTTTTGTTTATTTTCAGGGAAGGGGTGGTTTTTATCCAGACGAAAATTGTATATCCAAATAGAAAATGACGAGCCGAATAAAATGATATATCACACGTCGACGTAGACACTATATATACTATGTACAAGGAATTTGTTATGTTTGTTTACTGAGCGCTTAGGTGGATTTTAATAGAAAATTACAAGTATGAAGAAATGCTCTGTCGGGCGAATTTTCGATGTTCCTGTCGTCGGATTCCAACGGGAGAGGTGTCCAAAGATCGGGCTCGACGAGACGGTTATGCAGAACTAAAAATTTTTCCAATCGGGCCGGATGGTACCAGCCTGGCTCCAAAAATGTGTATTTTGAACGATTTTCCCTTATTATTCCAGAATTTTTGTATGGCGGTGGTACCAAATTTTCCAGGAATTGGCAGCACAGCGGTAAGTTACTATTTATTTATCTATTTACACTAATTATTCTATTTAAATTTAATTGTTATTTATTAAAATTCAAAAATTTCGGCTTTTTTGTTTATTTTCAGGGAAGGGGTGGTTTTTATCCAGACGAAAATTGTATATCCAAATAGAAAATGACGAGCCGAATAAAATGATATATCACACGTCGACGTAGACACTATATATACTATGTACAAGGAATTTGTTATGTTTGTTTACTGAGCGCTTAGGTGGATTTTAATAGAAAATTACAAGTATGAAGAAATGCTCTGTCGGGCGAATTTTCGATGTTCCTGTCGTCGGATTCCAACGGGAGAGGTGTCCAAAGATCGGGCTCGACGAGACGGTTATGCAGAACTAAAAATTTTTCCAATCGGGCCGGATGGTACCAGCCTGGCTCCAAAAATGTGTATTTTGAACGATTTTCCCTTATTATTCCAGAATTTTTGTATGGCGGTGGTACCAAATTTTCCAGGAATTGGCGCCGGGACGGTAAGTAACTATTTATTCTACAATTTAAGCTAATTTTTCTATTTAATTTACAGAGAGGTGCAAAAATTTCGACACTTTTTGTATTTTTTAAGGATTTTACAGGAAGGGGTGGTTTTGTTCCAGACGAAAATTTTACAGCCAGACAGGAAATAACGAGCGGAATCAAACGATGTATCACACTTGAACGTAAGTACTATATATGCTATATACAAGTAATTTATTATGTTGTTTTCTCGAGGACTTAGGTGGTTTTTAATATGAAATAATGTATGAAAATATTTTTGTCGGGCAAAATTTCGATGTTCCAGTCTTCGGATTCCAACGGGAGAGGTGTCTATCGATCGGGCTCGGCGAGAGGGTCACGCAGAACTGAAATTTTTCAAAATCCGGCAGGTAGGTACCAGCCTGGGACCAAAAATGTGTTATTTTAGGTGTTTTTTCAAAGTTTTTGTATGGGGGTGGTACCAAATTTTTCAGGATTTGGCGCCGGGACGGTAAGTAACTATTTATTCTACAATTTAAGCTAATTTTTCTATTTAATTTACAGAGAGGTGCAAAAATTTCGACACTTTTTGTATTTTTTAAGGATTTTACAGGAAGGGGTGGTTTTGTTCCAGACGAAAATTTTACAGCCAGACAGGAAATAACGAGCGGAATCAAACGATGTATCACACTTGAACGTAAGTACTATATATGCTATATACAAGTAATTTATTATGTTGTTTTCTCGAGGACTTAGGTGGTTTTTAATATGAAATAATGTATGAAAATATTTTTGTCGGGCAAAATTTCGATGTTCCAGTCTTCGGATTCCAACGGGAGAGGTGTCTATCGATCGGGCTCGGCGAGAGGGTCACGCAGAACTGAAATTTTTCAAAATCCGGCAGGTAGGTACCAGCCTGGGACCAAAAATGTGTTATTTTAGGTGTTTTTTCAAAGTTTTTGTATGGGGGTGGTACCAAATTTTTCAGGATTTGGCGCCGGGACGGTAAGTAACTATTTATTCTACAATTTAAGCTAATTTTTCTATTTAATTTACAGAGAGGTGCAAAAATTTCGACACTTTTTGTATTTTTTAAGGATTTTACAGGAAGGGGTGGTTTTGTTCCAGACGAAAATTTTACAGCCAGACAGGAAATAACGAGCGGAATCAAACGATGTATCACACTTGAACGTAAGTACTATATATGCTATATACAAGTGGGTTAGGTTAGGTTAGGTTAGGTTAGGTTAGGTTAGGTTCCCCCCCATGGTTCCAAGCCTTGTCGTGGCGGGGGGGCATAGTACCTGGGGTGCAATCCAGCACCTTGGGGAAACCAATTGGGCCGCGGTGACTGCTCTCGGTACTCCTCTTACTAGAAGAGGGGACAGGAGATGCAGAAAGCGCCTCTGGCGCTTAGCACTGAGTGCAAGCGGAGCAATGGCTCGTGGGATGGCGGGCCTACAAGGCCTGCGGTGCTGTGGTAGGTTTCTGTTCCCTACCCCGCAGAGCAAGAATGGGCGGCCTACTGGTCATCTTTACGACTGGTTAGCCGGCCGACCCGTTACCCTCTTTCGCAGAGGACCGGGGATCCTCTTGGGTCGCGAGGAAGCCCAACCTCAATAAAAAATGGGTCCGAACACTAAGGTCCCGACACCCGCCGATGGTGTGCATGGCCGGGGGGAACCCGGTCCCGAGGGTGTCAAAAAACCCAAACAAACATGAAAAGCACGCTTCAGCAACCAAATACCCAGGAGGGTACCGGCGAAGCCGGAGAATCCCTCAGTGTATCGGCCGCTGCCCAAGCGGCAACTGTCGATACACTCAGCCCATCCGTATCTGGGGGGGCAACTAGGCGTGAAGAGAGAAGATTGGTGGAAGGGAGTTCTAAGGAGAAGAATCAAGGCGTTTTCGCAGTACCTAGGTCAGTGGAGGAATCCGAAGAAGACGACAATACTTCAGTCTGCTCAGCACTGTCGATCAAGTCGGCATCATCAGCCGCTTCAGCTACCGCCCGCGCAAAGAAACGTAGCAGGCGAGCAGGACCCCTCGACGACACGGAAACGCCTACAGCTAAACGTAAGCTTCGTTCGAGCACACGAGGCAGGGAAGAGGAGGACTGTGATATCTCACTACTCACAACGTCCACTACCCGAGCAAAAGATACTTTGCCAGGATTGGAAGAATTAACCGCCGAAATGAAAGCCCAACCAACTGCAGATTTAGGGGCCCGAATCGCAGAATCCATGGAGTCGGTTGAAAAGGTCGCTGACAGATCCAAAAATCTGAAGGGAAATTTCGTCCGTAGTCTTCGGATAGCTGCCAGGACAGTCAAAGCCGCAGCAGACGAAATTGCTCTTCGGGCTTTAGGTTCGAGCTCGCAGAAATTAGAGGCTGAAAATGCAGCTCTTCGCTCGCGAATAGCCAGCATGGAAGAATCACTCAACCGAGTAACCCGAGAACTAGAAGAGCTCCGTCAACAAAACCGGGGTGGCGCTACACAGAAAGCAGCACCAGTGGAGAAACAAACCACGAGTTTGACAATAGAAGAGATAGGCTCCTTGCTAGATCAAAGGCTGTCCGCCTTTAGGGCAGAGCTTTTCCCTGATCGAGCCATTAGGCCCCCACTTCAGGGGAAATCGCAAACCACCGCTGCATCCGCGGTAAGTTGTATGGAAGAGAGCGATGCACCTGACGGCAAAGACAAACGACCGCAGAAGCAGAAGCGTAGGAAAAAGAACCAAACTCAAGTTCTACCTGCTGATAAGGCAAGTGAGTCAGGCCAAGCTACGTCGAGTGGACAACCTACCAGGCAAGCTCCATTGGAAAAGAGTGTTGAAAAAACACATAACCAGACGCTGGCCTGGTCAGAGGTGGCCGGCCAAAAGAGAAAGGCGACTAAGCCTGCAGGGAGTAAGGTGACACCCGTAACACAGGCAAATCAGGCCAATTCGCAAAAGACGAAGCCTAAGATAAAACCGCCGCGTGCACCAAAGACAGCTGCTATTACAGTGACGATTCCCGCGGGGTCTAACTGCACATATTCTGCAGTTATGGCCTCCGCCAAACAGAGAATAAAACTGGCCGATATCGGAGTTACCAACATCCGCCAGAAACGAGCGGCGACTGGCGGCATCATAATAGAGGTCCCAGGCACAGACGCAGAGGTGAAAGCCGACAAGTTGGCGGATAAAATGCGTTCCGCTCTAAGCGACTTCGCGGATGTGCGCATTGCACGTCCCATAAAGATGGGAGAGATGCGAGTAATGGACCTTGACGAATCCATTACTCCAGAAGACATCGCAGTAGCCGTTGCCGAGACTGGCGGTTGTTCTGCAGCCGACGTCAAAGTCGGACCAATAAGACTACCCGCACGCAGACTGGGTACTGCCTGGGTGAAATGTCCCCTGACTGCAATGCGAAAGATAGCAACCGCTACATCAACGAGGATTACCATCGGAGCGTGGCATTCCGCGCGAGTTAAAATCCTAAGAGCGCGACCATTGCAGTGCTATAAGTGCCTGGAAACAGGACACGTCAAAGCACAATGTCCTAACGAGGAGGACAGAAGCAACAGATGTTATGCGTGTGGTCAGCCCGGACATACTGCCCGCGCTTGCTCGGGAACGATCTTTACGTGCCCGGTCTGCTCAGATTACGGGCTGCCAGCAGATCATAGACTGGGGAGCAAAAAATGCAACCCACCCAAAACAAAACGAAGCAGGGTAAAGCAGGGCCCAGCTTCAGCAAACATGCAGAGCGTGTCAAACCCACGCCCGGACAATGAAAGTCCTGAGGAGGCTATGGAGGCCCAAAATTCAATCCCCTAAAGATCCTCCAGGGCAATCTCAACCATTGCCGCGGCGCGCAAGACCTGCTGCTGCAAACCGTCGCTGAGTTGAGAATTGCCCTTACGGTGATTGCTGAGCCTCACTCTATTCCATCTCATCCTCGCTGGTTCGGCGACGATGGAGGCTCAGTTGCCATATATTGGGGTGGAGCTACTGGGGACCCTCCCTGCAACCTTATTACGAGCGGGCCGGGATTCGTTGCGGTTAAATGGGGAAGATTAGTGGTCGTAGGCTGCTATATTACACCAAATTGCAGCTTATATGCCTTCGAAACGTATCTGGACAACTTAGCGAACTGTATACGTGCATACCGTTCACATCCCTTATTGGTCCTTGGGGATTTCAACGCTCACTCAAGAGCTTGGGGGAATAACCAGGATAACGCAAGAGGAGAAACTCTGCTAGAATGGGCAGCCAGCATTGACCTCCGGCTCCTGAACCGCGGGTCAGTTAGCACATGCGTGAGATGGCAAGGGGAGTCAGTTGTAGATCTCTCATGGGCAACAACTGCCGCCATCCAACTTGTACGTGGTTGGAGAGTCGCAGAGGAACTGGTCACCCTCTCTGATCACCGCCATATCATTATAGATATTGGAAGAGATGCACCAGCTAGCAGGCAGCATAATAAACCAGCACAGTGGTCCCTCAAACGACTGGATCGGGACATGCTAATCTCTGCCGCTCACGTAGCAGATTGGCCTCAGAGGCCAAGAGAAGACCCTCATGATATCTCGAACGAAGTGTCTCACTTCCAGACTACTATGACTTACGTCTGCAACGCTGCAATGCCTCGTGTGAAACCGGTAAATCGTACCTCAGCATACTGGTGGACAGAGGATATTGCGCGACTGCGGGAAGCATGCCACCGAGCCCGACGCCGGTACACCAGGTCTCGCAGACGACGACGGGCAACAACTGAAGAGATCGAGAGTGCCTATGTGATTTATCGAGAGGCAACACGGGAGCTCCAGACTGCAATCGCCAAAGCCAAAGCTCGATCTTGGTCAGATCTACTTGACCAACTAGGTAGGGACCCATGGGGGCGTCCGTACAAGATAGTACTGGGCAAACTCAGACCATGGGTACCGCCTTTGACGGAAACGATGGATCCAGATTTCTTACGTACAGTCGTACAACATCTTTTTCCGAGAATCGAAGACGAGGAAAACTGGACCCAGAACCTGAGTGGGCATAGTGAATGGTCGGACGAATGGGCGGTGTCGGAAGCGGAGTTTGAGCATGCCGTAAATCGTCTGGGTGCGAAGAAGACCGCACCAGGACCAGACGGAGTACCTGGTCGAGCTCTGGTCCTGGCCCTTTCTGTGCTAGGAGGTAGGCTCAGACAATTGTTTACGGATTGCCTCCGTCAGGGTCAGTTTCCAGCCCAATGGAAAAGGGCCAAGATGGTCCTACTGAAGAAAGAGGGCAGAGATGTAAATAATCCATCTACATACCGACCAATATGTCTGTTGGATGAAGCAGGCAAGTTATTCGAGAGGGTACTGGCCAATAGAATAACCGCACACCTGTCCGAGAATGGTCCGGACATTGTAGACTCTCAATATGGATTTCGCAAGAGACGATCAACTGTAGACGCGATACTCCGAGTACGCTCAATATCGGATGAAGCCTTAAGTCAGGGCAAAATAGCATTGGCGATAAGCCTTGACATTGTTAATGCTTTCAACTCTCTCACTTGGCAAGCTATTCGTCAAGCGCTTGTACAACACCGAGTACCTACCTACCTCTGTAAAGTGGTAGAGGACTACCTACGGGACAGAACTATCCAATGGCCGGGTCGTAACTCCGAAATCTGTGAATGGAAAGTGAGCTGTGGGGTTCCACAGGGTTCAGTCCTTGGCCCTCTACTATGGAATCTAGCTTACGATATAGCTCTGCGTGTTGAACTTCCCGTCGGCGTACATGTTGTCTGCTATGCAGACGACACTCTTATAGTAGCTACCGGAGCTAGTGTCGAGGAGACAATCAGACTCGCTGAACTCGGGGTTGCATACTTTATAAGGAAGATAAACGGACTGGGGCTGAGGGTCGCACCTCAAAAAACAGAATCAATATGGTTCCATAACCTTCCTCAAGGTCAGGAGCTACCCAGATCTGTTATAAATGTTGGTGACGCCCAGGTCCAAGTGGGCAGGTGCATGAGGTACCTCGGTCTGATTTTGGACAGCAGATGGGACTTCAGAGAGCACTTTAGCCACCTGGTCCCTCGGCTGGAAAAAACTATGGGTGCGCTTCACCGCTTACTACCTAATCTTGGTGGACCAGATGAGGCTGTTCGTCGGTTATATGCAGGGGTGATACGGTCCATGGCTCTCTATGGTGCACCCGTGTGGTCCAGCAGCCTTAATAATGATCGCAGAAGTAGAGCCCTACTAAACGGCTTACAACGAAGGGTAGCAATTCGTATCGCTCGAGGATATCGTACGATATCCCACGAGGCGGCGATGTTGTTAGCACGATGTCCACCACTAGACATTCTTGCAAGCACAAACGCTGCTATGTACCACAGCCTGCGTGATGCTCATCAAAGTGACGCACTTTCTACCGCTGAAAGTCTAAGAGAAAGACTGTACCTCCAAACAATAACTAAATGGCTTGAGCGTCTCGAAAATACGAACGCCGCACGACAACGTGCTCCGGGGGCGATCCTGCCCAGCTTTGGGCAGTGGATGAAGCGAAGATGGGCAGTCACCTTCCGGTTGACACAGGTGCTAACCGGGCACGGTTGTTTTGGCGCCTATCTCAATCGGATAGGACGCGAAACCACTCCACAATGTCATCATTGCGATAATGATCTGGATGATGCGCAGCATACTCTAGAAGAATGCCCTGCTTGGGCGACTGAAAGAGCTGCCTTGCTTACCAAAGTTGGTAGAGACTTAACACCTGCTAGCGTTGTAAAAGCAATGTTACAGGACACAGGAGCCTGGAAGGCCATGATTGTCTTTTGTGACAAAGTAATGGCTCAGAAAGAGAATGCGGAGCGAGAAAGAGAGAGATCTAATCCCGCTCGGAGAAGGAGGCGTGGACCCCGCAGGTAGGGTCTGCACCTGGCCCTGTAGTTCCGGGCGACGAATAGGACTACGGTATCCCCTGCCTGTCGTAAAAGGCGACTAAAAGGGGAAGCGGGGGTTGTGAGGTGGCTACAAGGGGAAGCCAACTCAGAGTCAACCCCGGGACGGACGGCGGCGTGGTGTAGCCCCACACTACCGTACCCAAAAGGTAGGTACTGATTTTGGAAGGGCCCGAGGGGGCAACGTGCAGGGAGGCCGCGGTGTGGTCATTGGAGATCCCGTGGTCACCCTAATGCACGGCAGATGGCTACCGGAGGGGTTTTAGTCGGTGAGAGTCCGACATAACCCTGTCGTTCTTCCATCCCCTCTAAGAACGGCGGGGTATCCATTAGGATTTCCCCTTCGTCATCAAAAAAAAAAAAAAAAAAAAAAAGGTTAGGTTAGGTTAGGTTAGGTTAGGTTAGGTTAGGTTAGGTTAGGTTAGGTTAGGTTAGGTTAGGTTAGGTTAGGTTAGGTTAGGTTAGGTTAGGTTAGGTTAGGTTAGGTTAGGTTAGGTTAGGTTAGGTTAGGTTAGGTTAGGTTAGGTTAGGTTAGGTTAGGTTAGGTTAGGTTAGGTTAGGTTAGGTTAGGTTAGGTTAGGTTAGGTTAGGTTAGGTTAGGTTAGGTTAGGTTAGGTTAGGTTAGGTTAGGTTAGGTTAGGTTAGGTTAGGTTAGGTTAGGTTAGGTTAGGTTAGGTTAGGTTAGGTTAGGTTAGGTTAGGTTAGGTTAGGTTAGGTTAGGTTAGGTTAGGTTAGGTTAGGTTAGGTTAGGTTAGGTTAGGTTAGGTTAGGTTAGGTTAGGTTAGGTTAGGTTAGGTTAGGTTAGGTTAGGTTAGGTTAGGTTAGGTTAGGTTAGGTTAGGTTAGGTTAGGTTAGGTTAGGTTAGGTTAGGTTAGGTTAGGTTAGGTTAGGTTAGGTTAGGTTAGGTTAGGTTAGGTTAGGTTAGGTTAGGTTAGGTTAGGTTAGGTTAGGTTAGGTTAGGTTAGGTTAGGTTAGGTTAGGTTAGGTTAGGTTAGGTTAGGTTAGGTTAGGTTAGGTTAGGTTAGGTTAGGTTAGGTTAGGTTAGGTTAGGTTAGGTTAGGTTAGGTTAGGTTAGGTTAGGTTAGGTTAGGTTAGGTTAGGTTAGGTTAGGTTAGGTTAGGTTAGGTTAGGTTAGGTTAGGTTAGGTTAGGTTAGGTTAGGTTAGGTTAGGTTAGGTTAGGTTAGGTTAGGTTAGGTTAGGTTAGGTTAGGTTAGGTTAGGTTAGGTTAGGTTAGGTTAGGTTAGGTTAGGTTAGGTTAGGTTAGGTTAGGTTAGGTTAGGTTAGGTTAGGTTAGGTTAGGTTAGGTTAGGTTAGGTTAGGTTAGGTTAGGTTAGGTTAGGTTAGGTTAGGTTAGGTTAGGTTAGGTTAGGTTAGGTTAGGTTAGGTTAGGTTAGGTTAGGTTAGGTTAGGTTAGGTTAGGTTAGGTTAGGTTAGGTTAGGTTAGGTTAGGTTAGGTTAGGTTAGGTTAGGTTAGGTTAGGTTAGGTTAGGTTAGGTTAGGTTAGGTTAGGTTAGGTTAGGTTAGGTTAGGTTAGGTTAGGTTAGGTTAGGTTAGGTTAGGTTAGGTTAGGTTAGGTTAGGTTAGGTTAGGTTAGGTTAGGTTAGGTTAGGTTAGGTTAGGTTAGGTTAGGTTAGGTTAGGTTAGGTTAGGTTAGGTTAGGTTAGGTTAGGTTAGGTTAGGTTAGGTTAGGTTAGGTTAGGTTAGGTTAGGTTAGGTTAGGTTAGGTTAGGTTAGGTTAGGTTAGGTTAGGTTAGGTTAGGTTAGGTTAGGTTAGGTTAGGTTAGGTTAGGTTAGGTTAGGTTAGGTTAGGTTAGGTTAGGTTAGGTTAGGTTAGGTTAGGTTAGGTTAGGTTAGGTTAGGTTAGGTTAGGTTAGGTTAGGTTAGGTTAGGTTAGGTTAGGTTAGGTTAGGTTAGGTTAGGTTAGGTTAGGTTAGGTTAGGTTAGGTTAGGTTAGGTTAGGTTAGGTTAGGTTAGGTTAGGTTAGGTTAGGTTAGGTTAGGTTAGGTTAGGTTAGGTTAGGTTAGGTTAGGTTAGGTTAGGTTAGGTTAGGTTAGGTTAGGTTAGGTTAGGTTAGGTTAGGTTAGGTTAGGTTAGGTTAGGTTAGGTTAGGTTAGGTTAGGTTAGGTTAGGTTAGGTTAGGTTAGGTTAGGTTAGGTTAGGTTAGGTTAGGTTAGGTTAGGTTAGGTTAGGTTAGGTTAGGTTAGGTTAGGTTAGGTTAGGTTAGGTTAGGTTAGGTTAGGTTAGGTTAGGTTAGGTTAGGTTAGGTTAGGTTAGGTTAGGTTAGGTTAGGTTAGGTTAGGTTAGGTTAGGTTAGGTTAGGTTAGGTTAGGTTAGGTTAGGTTAGGTTAGGTTAGGTTAGGTTAGGTTAGGTTAGGTTAGGTTAGGTTAGGTTAGGTTAGGTTAGGTTAGGTTAGGTTAGGTTAGGTTAGGTTAGGTTAGGTTAGGTTAGGTTAGGTTAGGTTAGGTTAGGTTAGGTTAGGTTAGGTTAGGTTAGGTTAGGTTAGGTTAGGTTAGGTTAGGTTAGGTTAGGTTAGGTTAGGTTAGGTTAGGTTAGGTTAGGTTAGGTTAGGTTAGGTTAGGTTAGGTTAGGTTAGGTTAGGTTAGGTTAGGTTAGGTTAGGTTAGGTTAGGTTAGGTTAGGTTAGGTTAGGTTAGGTTAGGTTAGGTTAGGTTAGGTTAGGTTAGGTTAGGTTTTTTTTTTTTTTTTTTTTTTTTTTTTTTTTTAATTCTAGTTCCTCTGTCTAAAAGTTTCACAGAGCCTTTAAATATCTTTTATGATTTAATTAATTACAATTTTTATTTATGTTTTCATTACATATATTTACATATATATGTAATGTTTATTCTTTTCTATTCATTATTCTAATTTACAATATATTTTTTTTTTACTATTTCTTTTATCCATATTTGTTACAGCAATTTATATTCATATTTTGTTTACATTATTTTTTCTTACTGTATTTCTTTTTGATTTTTCTAACACATTGTAATATTATCTTAATTCTATACTTATAGCTAACATTGTCCCTTCTTCCATTTTTATAGCATATTTGCCGTGAATATTCTGTATACATTTATGTTCTATTGATGATTATATATAGGACAATATATATGTATTACATTCAATATGTAATTACGTATATATGGTTTTTATTCTTGTTTTAGATACAATTTTTTGTTCATCTTACTACTATTAATTAATATGTTGATATAGGTATTACATAATTGTTTGTTATTTACTGTTTTGCTATTTCATAAGTGTCACGCATCTATACATAATGTTGTATATCCATATCTATATTTATTTCTATAAATATACATACTATTTCATATACACATATATATATACTCGCTCTTTCATTCTTAACTCTGTTTACATTTTATGTTTGTAGTGCAACAGCTTTCAAACTTCGTATGTTGAATTTCATATATTTAAATATGAAATCCATCATATTCCGTCTGCCTCCCATTTACACACAGTTTTTATTATTAAGTCTATTTATATTTATTTAAACTATTGTTTAATGTTGGAAGATAGGGTCATCGTTAGCCATAGGCAATTGTGGCTCTGGCTAGCGATTCCCACTTATTCCTGATCGGGCAACTTTCGCTGAAGGCGTTGTGGTCGGTTTTGTCAAGTTTTGCGTGGGAGCAGTTGGTGCACGTTGGTGGCGCGCTCGACAACCACTCCCCGCATTTTGCCCTCACGTGGGGACCCCCACAGTGGCCACACCTCGGTACGGTCTCCTTGCATAGCTTCTTGCTATGTCCGTAACCGAGGCACATAGAGCACTGTATGAGTGGAGATTGGTCTTCCACTCTCACTCTTTGCAGGTCTATGTGTAAGTGGCCAGAGTCAATCATACGCCGCCATAGCGTTGGAGCGACTCTGGCCACTATGTGGCTCACTTGGGGGTTCCTGGTCTTTTTTCTAAATAATATGTTTACTGAGCAATCTTCCTCACAGAGGCCCGCAAAAATGTGCTTATTTTGCTTCTGCAGAGCCGCCATTATATCGGGGTCTGTGTTGCACTCCAGCACGTTTTTGAGGACCACGAGAGGCTTTTTGTTAACAGCGTCTTCCACGTGGAGCTTATCTTCCGCCTTTTTGAGTCTATCCTTCACTATCTTTCTTCCCTCTTCGGTCTTGCATCCTATTATTATCTTCCTGTCTTTAGCCTTTCTTACGCTCTCTACTGTGATACCTTGTTCTTTTGCTTTAATTGTGTTTCTTACCATTTTCAAAATGTCTTCTCCTGTGTCCATTTCTTCTCTCGATGTTACGACTATCGAGTGTAGAGCAGTCCGTTCGGGGAGTTTTCTCCCTCCGCCCGGCATTGCTACTACACTCGCATAAGTGCGCCCTTCTATCTGTTCGTATTTATCGTCTATACAACGTCTAAGCTCATCTAACTTTTTGCTATTATCTTCCCTATGTTCTTCTTGTGTTTTTACTATACTTTGCTGAAGTTTTTCTATGTACTCTCTATTTTTCTCGATTGTATTTATATTATCTTTTTTCTGTTGTATGTGATTTTCTTCAATACTTTGTTTTAGTTTTTCTAATTTTTCATTACTTTCCTTGATAATTTTATTATTTTCCTCTAATATTTTCCTGAAAATTGATACATCTTCGCTTTCATCTTTTGTTTTTTGATTAAGATTTGAGTTTTGTTCTGTCGGTCTGTCTTTGTCAAACATCAGCATTTTTATTAGTTTATCATATTTTAAAACTATGTCGTATTGTTCAGTATTTAATCTTTCTATTTCAGTTTTGATGTCTGTTTTCATATTCCTTGAGGTGCTTAAAAGGTTTGCAATTTTAATGCGAATTGTATTTGCACGATCTACTCTGTTTTGGTCAAGTCTACTTGTTGGTGCACCCAAGTAACTTAATTTAGATTTATATAATGCCAAAGCTTTGCTATTAGGGCTCAATGATGTCCTAGGTGATGGCTTAGACGATTCTCCTTTTCTTTCCGATTCCCATTCTCCGGTTAATCTTCGTACGACTCCTTTGTTTTGCTCTCCTTCGATTTCTCTCATTTTTGTTCTGTCATGATCAGTTGATTTCCTGGGTTTAGTGGGTGTTCTTTCCATTTTAGACGAGGAACGCGTCAGATTGTATATAGTTGTATAAAGATTGTAAAAGTTGTATAATTTCTTTCTTAAAAATTTTTTAAAATTTTATAAATTAATCCCTTGCTTGGGCTCGTTGTCCACTGGTTTTTAATCAAATTGTATCAAATTATAGCCCCTTAACCTATGTATTTTATGTCCAGTCTATGTATATATGTATGGTTAGGTTAGGTTAGGTTAGGTTAGGTTAGGTTAGGTTAGGTTAGGTTAGGTTAGGTTAGGTTAGGTTAGGTTAGGTTAGGTTAGGTTAGGTTAGGTTAGGTTAGGTTAGGTTAGGTTAGGTTAGGTTAGGTTAGGTTAGGTTAGGTTAGGTTAGGTTAGGTTAGGTTAGGTTAGGTTAGGTTAGGTTAGGTTAGGTTAGGTTAGGTTAGGTTAGGTTAGGTTAGGTTAGGTTAGGTTAGGTTAGGTTAGGTTAGGTTAGGTTAGGTTAGGTTAGGTTAGGTTAGGTTAGGTTAGGTTAGGTTAGGTTAGGTTAGGTTAGGTTAGGTTAGGTTAGGTTAGGTTAGGTTAGGTTAGGTTAGGTTAGGTTAGGTTAGGTTAGGTTAGGTTAGGTTAGGTTAGGTTAGGTTAGGTTAGGTTAGGTTAGGTTAGGTTAGGTTAGGTTAGGTTAGGTTAGGTTAGGTTAGGTTAGGTTAGGTTAGGTTAGGTTAGGTTAGGTTAGGTTAGGTTAGGTTAGGTTAGGTTAGGTTAGGTTAGGTTAGGTTAGGTTAGGTTAGGTTAGGTTAGGTTAGGTTAGGTTAGGTTAGGTTAGGTTAGGTTAGGTTAGGTTAGGTTAGGTTAGGTTAGGTTAGGTTAGGTTAGGTTAGGTTAGGTTAGGTTAGGTTAGGTTAGGTTAGGTTAGGTTAGGTTAGGTTAGGTTAGGTTAGGTTAGGTTAGGTTAGGTTAGGTTAGGTTAGGTTAGGTTAGGTTAGGTTAGGTTAGGTTAGGTTAGGTTAGGTTAGGTTAGGTTAGGTTAGGTTAGGTTAGGTTAGGTTAGGTTAGGTTAGGTTAGGTTAGGTTAGGTTAGGTTAGGTTAGGTTAGGTTAGGTTAGGTTAGGTTAGGTTAGGTTAGGTTAGGTTAGGTTAGGTTAGGTTAGGTTAGGTTAGGTTAGGTTAGGTTAGGTTAGGTTAGGTTAGGTTAGGTTAGGTTAGGTTAGGTTAGGTTAGGTTAGGTTAGGTTAGGTTAGGTTAGGTTAGGTTAGGTTAGGTTAGGTTAGGTTAGGTTAGGTTAGGTTAGGTTAGGTTAGGTTAGGTTAGGTTAGGTTAGGTTAGGTTAGGTTAGGTTAGGTTAGGTTAGGTTAGGTTAGGTTAGGTTAGGTTAGGTTAGGTTAGGTTAGGTTAGGTTAGGTTAGGTTAGGTTAGGTTAGGTTAGGTTAGGTTAGGTTAGGTTAGGTTAGGTTAGGTTAGGTTAGGTTAGGTTAGGTTAGGTTAGGTTAGGTTAGGTTAGGTTAGGTTAGGTTAGGTTAGGTTAGGTTAGGTTAGGTTAGGTTAGGTTAGGTTAGGTTAGGTTAGGTTAGGTTAGGTTAGGTTAGGTTAGGTTAGGTTAGGTTAGGTTAGGTTAGGTTAGGTTAGGTTAGGTTAGGTTAGGTTAGGTTAGGTTAGGTTAGGTTAGGTTAGGTTAGGTTAGGTTAGGTTAGGTTAGGTTAGGTTAGGTTAGGTTAGGTTAGGTTAGGTTAGGTTAGGTTAGGTTAGGTTAGGTTAGGTTAGGTTAGGTTAGGTTAGGTTAGGTTAGGTTAGGTTAGGTTAGGTTAGGTTAGGTTAGGTTAGGTTAGGTTAGGTTAGGTTAGGTTAGGTTAGGTTAGGTTAGGTTAGGTTAGGTTAGGTTAGGTTAGGTTAGGTTAGGTTAGGTTAGGTTAGGTTAGGTTAGGTTAGGTTAGGTTAGGTTAGGTTAGGTTAGGTTAGGTTAGGTTAGGTTAGGTTAGGTTAGGTTAGGTTAGGTTAGGTTAGGTTAGGTTAGGTTAGGTTAGGTTAGGTTAGGTTAGGTTAGGTTAGGTTAGGTTAGGTTAGGTTAGGTTAGGTTAGGTTAGGTTAGGTTAGGTTAGGTTAGGTTAGGTTAGGTTAGGTTAGGTTAGGTTAGGTTAGGTTAGGTTAGGTTAGGTTAGGTTAGGTTAGGTTAGGTTAGGTTAGGTTAGGTTAGGTTAGGTTAGGTTAGGTTAGGTTAGGTTAGGTTAGGTTAGGTTAGGTTAGGTTAGGTTAGGTTAGGTTAGGTTAGGTTAGGTTAGGTTAGGTTAGGTTAGGTTAGGTTAGGTTAGGTTAGGTTAGGTTAGGTTAGGTTAGGTTAGGTTAGGTTAGGTTAGGTTAGGTTAGGTTAGGTTAGGTTAGGTTAGGTTAGGTTAGGTTAGGTTAGGTTAGGTTAGGTTAGGTTAGGTTAGGTTAGGTTAGGTTAGGTTAGGTTAGGTTAGGTTAGGTTAGGTTAGGTTAGGTTAGGTTAGGTTAGGTTAGGTTAGGTTAGGTTAGGTTAGGTTAGGTTAGGTTAGGTTAGGTTAGGTTAGGTTAGGTTAGGTTAGGTTAGGTTAGGTTAGGTTAGGTTAGGTTAGGTTAGGTTAGGTTAGGTTAGGTTAGGTTAGGTTAGGTTAGGTTAGGTTAGGTTAGGTTAGGTTAGGTTAGGTTAGGTTAGGTTAGGTTAGGTTAGGTTAGGTTAGGTTAGGTTAGGTTAGGTTAGGTTAGGTTAGGTTAGGTTAGGTTAGGTTAGGTTAGGTTAGGTTAGGTTAGGTTAGGTTAGGTTAGGTTAGGTTAGGTTAGGTTAGGTTAGGTTAGGTTAGGTTAGGTTAGGTTAGGTTAGGTTAGGTTAGGTTAGGTTAGGTTAGGTTAGGTTAGGTTAGGTTAGGTTAGGTTAGGTTAGGTTAGGTTAGGTTAGGTTAGGTTAGGTTAGGTTAGGTTAGGTTAGGTTAGGTTAGGTTAGGTTAGGTTAGGTTAGGTTAGGTTAGGTTAGGTTAGGTTAGGTTAGGTTAGGTTAGGTTAGGTTAGGTTAGGTTAGGTTAGGTTAGGTTAGGTTAGGTTAGGTTAGGTTAGGTTAGGTTAGGTTAGGTTAGGTTAGGTTAGGTTAGGTTAGGTTAGGTTAGGTTAGGTTAGGTTAGGTTAGGTTAGGTTAGGTTAGGTTAGGTTAGGTTAGGTTAGGTTAGGTTAGGTTAGGTTAGGTTAGGTTAGGTTAGGTTAGGTTAGGTTAGGTTAGGTTAGGTTAGGTTAGGTTAGGTTAGGTTAGGTTAGGTTAGGTTAGGTTAGGTTAGGTTAGGTTAGGTTAGGTTAGGTTAGGTTAGGTTAGGTTAGGTTAGGTTAGGTTAGGTTAGGTTAGGTTAGGTTAGGTTAGGTTAGGTTAGGTTAGGTTAGGTTAGGTTAGGTTAGGTTAGGTTAGGTTAGGTTAGGTTAGGTTAGGTTAGGTTAGGTTAGGTTAGGTTAGGTTAGGTTAGGTTAGGTTAGGTTAGGTTAGGTTAGGTTAGGTTAGGTTAGGTTAGGTTAGGTTAGGTTAGGTTAGGTTAGGTTAGGTTAGGTTAGGTTAGGTTAGGTTAGGTTAGGTTAGGTTAGGTTAGGTTAGGTTAGGTTAGGTTAGGTTAGGTTAGGTTAGGTTAGGTTAGGTTAGGTTAGGTTAGGTTAGGTTAGGTTAGGTTAGGTTAGGTTAGGTTAGGTTAGGTTAGGTTAGGTTAGGTTAGGTTAGGTTAGGTTAGGTTAGGTTAGGTTAGGTTAGGTTAGGTTAGGTTAGGTTAGGTTAGGTTAGGTTAGGTTAGGTTAGGTTAGGTTAGGTTAGGTTAGGTTAGGTTAGGTTAGGTTAGGTTAGGTTAGGTTAGGTTAGGTTAGGTTAGGTTAGGTTAGGTTAGGTTAGGTTAGGTTAGGTTAGGTTAGGTTAGGTTAGGTTAGGTTAGGTTAGGTTAGGTTAGGTTAGGTTAGGTTAGGTTAGGTTAGGTTAGGTTAGGTTAGGTTAGGTTAGGTTAGGTTAGGTTAGGTTAGGTTAGGTTAGGTTAGGTTAGGTTAGGTTAGGTTAGGTTAGGTTAGGTTAGGTTAGGTTAGGTTAGGTTAGGTTAGGTTAGGTTAGGTTAGGTTAGGTTAGGTTAGGTTAGGTTAGGTTAGGTTAGGTTAGGTTAGGTTAGGTTAGGTTAGGTTAGGTTAGGTTAGGTTAGGTTAGGTTAGGTTAGGTTAGGTTAGGTTAGGTTAGGTTAGGTTAGGTTAGGTTAGGTTAGGTTAGGTTAGGTTAGGTTAGGTTAGGTTAGGTTAGGTTAGGTTAGGTTAGGTTAGGTTAGGTTAGGTTAGGTTAGGTTAGGTTAGGTTAGGTTAGGTTAGGTTAGGTTAGGTTAGGTTAGGTTAGGTTAGGTTAGGTTAGGTTAGGTTAGGTTAGGTTAGGTTAGGTTAGGTTAGGTTAGGTTAGGTTAGGTTAGGTTAGGTTAGGTTAGGTTAGGTTAGGTTAGGTTAGGTTAGGTTAGGTTAGGTTAGGTTAGGTTAGGTTAGGTTAGGTTAGGTTAGGTTAGGTTAGGTTAGGTTAGGTTAGGTTAGGTTAGGTTAGGTTAGGTTAGGTTAGGTTAGGTTAGGTTAGGTTAGGTTAGGTTAGGTTAGGTTAGGTTAGGTTAGGTTAGGTTAGGTTAGGTTAGGTTAGGTTAGGTTAGGTTAGGTTAGGTTAGGTTAGGTTAGGTTAGGTTAGGTTAGGTTAGGTTAGGTTAGGTTAGGTTAGGTTAGGTTAGGTTAGGTTAGGTTAGGTTAGGTTAGGTTAGGTTAGGTTAGGTTAGGTTAGGTTAGGTTAGGTTAGGTTAGGTTAGGTTAGGTTAGGTTAGGTTAGGTTAGGTTAGGTTAGGTTAGGTTAGGTTAGGTTAGGTTAGGTTAGGTTAGGTTAGGTTAGGTTAGGTTAGGTTAGGTTAGGTTAGGTTAGGTTAGGTTAGGTTAGGTTAGGTTAGGTTAGGTTAGGTTAGGTTAGGTTAGGTTAGGTTAGGTTAGGTTAGGTTAGGTTAGGTTAGGTTAGGTTAGGTTAGGTTAGGTTAGGTTAGGTTAGGTTAGGTTAGGTTAGGTTAGGTTAGGTTAGGTTAGGTTAGGTTAGGTTAGGTTAGGTTAGGTTAGGTTAGGTTAGGTTAGGTTAGGTTAGGTTAGGTTAGGTTAGGTTAGGTTAGGTTAGGTTAGGTTAGGTTAGGTTAGGTTAGGTTAGGTTAGGTTAGGTTAGGTTAGGTTAGGTTAGGTTAGGTTAGGTTAGGTTAGGTTAGGTTAGGTTAGGTTAGGTTAGGTTAGGTTAGGTTAGGTTAGGTTAGGTTAGGTTAGGTTAGGTTAGGTTAGGTTAGGTTAGGTTAGGTTAGGTTAGGTTAGGTTAGGTTAGGTTAGGTTAGGTTAGGTTAGGTTAGGTTAGGTTAGGTTAGGTTAGGTTAGGTTAGGTTAGGTTAGGTTAGGTTAGGTTAGGTTAGGTTAGGTTAGGTTAGGTTAGGTTAGGTTAGGTTAGGTTAGGTTAGGTTAGGTTAGGTTAGGTTAGGTTAGGTTAGGTTAGGTTAGGTTAGGTTAGGTTAGGTTAGGTTAGGTTAGGTTAGGTTAGGTTAGGTTAGGTTAGGTTAGGTTAGGTTAGGTTAGGTTAGGTTAGGTTAGGTTAGGTTAGGTTAGGTTAGGTTAGGTTAGGTTAGGTTAGGTTAGGTTAGGTTAGGTTAGGTTAGGTTAGGTTAGGTTAGGTTAGGTTAGGTTAGGTTAGGTTAGGTTAGGTTAGGTTAGGTTAGGTTAGGTTAGGTTAGGTTAGGTTAGGTTAGGTTAGGTTAGGTTAGGTTAGGTTAGGTTAGGTTAGGTTAGGTTAGGTTAGGTTAGGTTAGGTTAGGTTAGGTTAGGTTAGGTTAGGTTAGGTTAGGTTAGGTTAGGTTAGGTTAGGTTAGGTTAGGTTAGGTTAGGTTAGGTTAGGTTAGGTTAGGTTAGGTTAGGTTAGGTTAGGTTAGGTTAGGTTAGGTTAGGTTAGGTTAGGTTAGGTTAGGTTAGGTTAGGTTAGGTTAGGTTAGGTTAGGTTAGGTTAGGTTAGGTTAGGTTAGGTTAGGTTAGGTTAGGTTAGGTTAGGTTAGGTTAGGTTAGGTTAGGTTAGGTTAGGTTAGGTTAGGTTAGGTTAGGTTAGGTTAGGTTAGGTTAGGTTAGGTTAGGTTAGGTTAGGTTAGGTTAGGTTAGGTTAGGTTAGGTTAGGTTAGGTTAGGTTAGGTTAGGTTAGGTTAGGTTAGGTTAGGTTAGGTTAGGTTAGGTTAGGTTAGGTTAGGTTAGGTTAGGTTAGGTTAGGTTAGGTTAGGTTAGGTTAGGTTAGGTTAGGTTAGGTTAGGTTAGGTTAGGTTAGGTTAGGTTAGGTTAGGTTAGGTTAGGTTAGGTTAGGTTAGGTTAGGTTAGGTTAGGTTAGGTTAGGTTAGGTTAGGTTAGGTTAGGTTAGGTTAGGTTAGGTTAGGTTAGGTTAGGTTAGGTTAGGTTAGGTTAGGTTAGGTTAGGTTAGGTTAGGTTAGGTTAGGTTAGGTTAGGTTAGGTTAGGTTAGGTTAGGTTAGGTTAGGTTAGGTTAGGTTAGGTTAGGTTAGGTTAGGTTAGGTTAGGTTAGGTTAGGTTAGGTTAGGTTAGGTTAGGTTAGGTTAGGTTAGGTTAGGTTAGGTTAGGTTAGGTTAGGTTAGGTTAGGTTAGGTTAGGTTAGGTTAGGTTAGGTTAGGTTAGGTTAGGTTAGGTTAGGTTAGGTTAGGTTAGGTTAGGTTAGGTTAGGTTAGGTTAGGTTAGGTTAGGTTAGGTTAGGTTAGGTTAGGTTAGGTTAGGTTAGGTTAGGTTAGGTTAGGTTAGGTTAGGTTAGGTTAGGTTAGGTTAGGTTAGGTTAGGTTAGGTTAGGTTAGGTTAGGTTAGGTTAGGTTAGGTTAGGTTAGGTTAGGTTAGGTTAGGTTAGGTTAGGTTAGGTTAGGTTAGGTTAGGTTAGGTTAGGTTAGGTTAGGTTAGGTTAGGTTAGGTTAGGTTAGGTTAGGTTAGGTTAGGTTAGGTTAGGTTAGGTTAGGTTAGGTTAGGTTAGGTTAGGTTAGGTTAGGTTAGGTTAGGTTAGGTTAGGTTAGGTTAGGTTAGGTTAGGTTAGGTTAGGTTAGGTTAGGTTAGGTTAGGTTAGGTTAGGTTAGGTTAGGTTAGGTTAGGTTAGGTTAGGTTAGGTTAGGTTAGGTTAGGTTAGGTTAGGTTAGGTTAGGTTAGGTTAGGTTAGGTTAGGTTAGGTTAGGTTAGGTTAGGTTAGGTTAGGTTAGGTTAGGTTAGGTTAGGTTAGGTTAGGTTAGGTTAGGTTAGGTTAGGTTAGGTTAGGTTAGGTTAGGTTAGGTTAGGTTAGGTTAGGTTAGGTTAGGTTAGGTTAGGTTAGGTTAGGTTAGGTTAGGTTAGGTTAGGTTAGGTTAGGTTAGGTTAGGTTAGGTTAGGTTAGGTTAGGTTAGGTTAGGTTAGGTTAGGTTAGGTTAGGTTAGGTTAGGTTAGGTTAGGTTAGGTTAGGTTAGGTTAGGTTAGGTTAGGTTAGGTTAGGTTAGGTTAGGTTAGGTTAGGTTAGGTTAGGTTAGGTTAGGTTAGGTTAGGTTAGGTTAGGTTAGGTTAGGTTAGGTTAGGTTAGGTTAGGTTAGGTTAGGTTAGGTTAGGTTAGGTTAGGTTAGGTTAGGTTAGGTTAGGTTAGGTTAGGTTAGGTTAGGTTAGGTTAGGTTAGGTTAGGTTAGGTTAGGTTAGGTTAGGTTAGGTTAGGTTAGGTTAGGTTAGGTTAGGTTAGGTTAGGTTAGGTTAGGTTAGGTTAGGTTAGGTTAGGTTAGGTTAGGTTAGGTTAGGTTAGGTTAGGTTAGGTTAGGTTAGGTTAGGTTAGGTTAGGTTAGGTTAGGTTAGGTTAGGTTAGGTTAGGTTAGGTTAGGTTAGGTTAGGTTAGGTTAGGTTAGGTTAGGTTAGGTTAGGTTAGGTTAGGTTAGGTTAGGTTAGGTTAGGTTAGGTTAGGTTAGGTTAGGTTAGGTTAGGTTAGGTTAGGTTAGGTTAGGTTAGGTTAGGTTAGGTTAGGTTAGGTTAGGTTAGGTTAGGTTAGGTTAGGTTAGGTTAGGTTAGGTTAGGTTAGGTTAGGTTAGGTTAGGTTAGGTTAGGTTAGGTTAGGTTAGGTTAGGTTAGGTTAGGTTAGGTTAGGTTAGGTTAGGTTAGGTTAGGTTAGGTTAGGTTAGGTTAGGTTAGGTTAGGTTAGGTTAGGTTAGGTTAGGTTAGGTTAGGTTAGGTTAGGTTAGGTTAGGTTAGGTTAGGTTAGGTTAGGTTAGGTTAGGTTAGGTTAGGTTAGGTTAGGTTAGGTTAGGTTAGGTTAGGTTAGGTTAGGTTAGGTTAGGTTAGGTTAGGTTAGGTTAGGTTAGGTTAGGTTAGGTTAGGTTAGGTTAGGTTAGGTTAGGTTAGGTTAGGTTAGGTTAGGTTAGGTTAGGTTAGGTTAGGTTAGGTTAGGTTAGGTTAGGTTAGGTTAGGTTAGGTTAGGTTAGGTTAGGTTAGGTTAGGTTAGGTTAGGTTAGGTTAGGTTAGGTTAGGTTAGGTTAGGTTAGGTTAGGTTAGGTTAGGTTAGGTTAGGTTAGGTTAGGTTAGGTTAGGTTAGGTTAGGTTAGGTTAGGTTAGGTTAGGTTAGGTTAGGTTAGGTTAGGTTAGGTTAGGTTAGGTTAGGTTAGGTTAGGTTAGGTTAGGTTAGGTTAGGTTAGGTTAGGTTAGGTTAGGTTAGGTTAGGTTAGGTTAGGTTAGGTTAGGTTAGGTTAGGTTAGGTTAGGTTAGGTTAGGTTAGGTTAGGTTAGGTTAGGTTAGGTTAGGTTAGGTTAGGTTAGGTTAGGTTAGGTTAGGTTAGGTTAGGTTAGGTTAGGTTAGGTTAGGTTAGGTTAGGTTAGGTTAGGTTAGGTTAGGTTAGGTTAGGTTAGGTTAGGTTAGGTTAGGTTAGGTTAGGTTAGGTTAGGTTAGGTTAGGTTAGGTTAGGTTAGGTTAGGTTAGGTTAGGTTAGGTTAGGTTAGGTTAGGTTAGGTTAGGTTAGGTTAGGTTAGGTTAGGTTAGGTTAGGTTAGGTTAGGTTAGGTTAGGTTAGGTTAGGTTAGGTTAGGTTAGGTTAGGTTAGGTTAGGTTAGGTTAGGTTAGGTTAGGTTAGGTTAGGTTAGGTTAGGTTAGGTTAGGTTAGGTTAGGTTAGGTTAGGTTAGGTTAGGTTAGGTTAGGTTAGGTTAGGTTAGGTTAGGTTAGGTTAGGTTAGGTTAGGTTAGGTTAGGTTAGGTTAGGTTAGGTTAGGTTAGGTTAGGTTAGGTTAGGTTAGGTTAGGTTAGGTTAGGTTAGGTTAGGTTAGGTTAGGTTAGGTTAGGTTAGGTTAGGTTAGGTTAGGTTAGGTTAGGTTAGGTTAGGTTAGGTTAGGTTAGGTTAGGTTAGGTTAGGTTAGGTTAGGTTAGGTTAGGTTAGGTTAGGTTAGGTTAGGTTAGGTTAGGTTAGGTTAGGTTAGGTTAGGTTAGGTTAGGTTAGGTTAGGTTAGGTTAGGTTAGGTTAGGTTAGGTTAGGTTAGGTTAGGTTAGGTTAGGTTAGGTTAGGTTAGGTTAGGTTAGGTTAGGTTAGGTTAGGTTAGGTTAGGTTAGGTTAGGTTAGGTTAGGTTAGGTTAGGTTAGGTTAGGTTAGGTTAGGTTAGGTTAGGTTAGGTTAGGTTAGGTTAGGTTAGGTTAGGTTAGGTTAGGTTAGGTTAGGTTAGGTTAGGTTAGGTTAGGTTAGGTTAGGTTAGGTTAGGTTAGGTTAGGTTAGGTTAGGTTAGGTTAGGTTAGGTTAGGTTAGGTTAGGTTAGGTTAGGTTAGGTTAGGTTAGGTTAGGTTAGGTTAGGTTAGGTTAGGTTAGGTTAGGTTAGGTTAGGTTAGGTTAGGTTAGGTTAGGTTAGGTTAGGTTAGGTTAGGTTAGGTTAGGTTAGGTTAGGTTAGGTTAGGTTAGGTTAGGTTAGGTTAGGTTAGGTTAGGTTAGGTTAGGTTAGGTTAGGTTAGGTTAGGTTAGGTTAGGTTAGGTTAGGTTAGGTTAGGTTAGGTTAGGTTAGGTTAGGTTAGGTTAGGTTAGGTTAGGTTAGGTTAGGTTAGGTTAGGTTAGGTTAGGTTAGGTTAGGTTAGGTTAGGTTAGGTTAGGTTAGGTTAGGTTAGGTTAGGTTAGGTTAGGTTAGGTTAGGTTAGGTTAGGTTAGGTTAGGTTAGGTTAGGTTAGGTTAGGTTAGGTTAGGTTAGGTTAGGTTAGGTTAGGTTAGGTTAGGTTAGGTTAGGTTAGGTTAGGTTAGGTTAGGTTAGGTTAGGTTAGGTTAGGTTAGGTTAGGTTAGGTTAGGTTAGGTTAGGTTAGGTTAGGTTAGGTTAGGTTAGGTTAGGTTAGGTTAGGTTAGGTTAGGTTAGGTTAGGTTAGGTTAGGTTAGGTTAGGTTAGGTTAGGTTAGGTTAGGTTAGGTTAGGTTAGGTTAGGTTAGGTTAGGTTAGGTTAGGTTAGGTTAGGTTAGGTTAGGTTAGGTTAGGTTAGGTTAGGTTAGGTTAGGTTAGGTTAGGTTAGGTTAGGTTAGGTTAGGTTAGGTTAGGTTAGGTTAGGTTAGGTTAGGTTAGGTTAGGTTAGGTTAGGTTAGGTTAGGTTAGGTTAGGTTAGGTTAGGTTAGGTTAGGTTAGGTTAGGTTAGGTTAGGTTAGGTTAGGTTAGGTTAGGTTAGGTTAGGTTAGGTTAGGTTAGGTTAGGTTAGGTTAGGTTAGGTTAGGTTAGGTTAGGTTAGGTTAGGTTAGGTTAGGTTAGGTTAGGTTAGGTTAGGTTAGGTTAGGTTAGGTTAGGTTAGGTTAGGTTAGGTTAGGTTAGGTTAGGTTAGGTTAGGTTAGGTTAGGTTAGGTTAGGTTAGGTTAGGTTAGGTTAGGTTAGGTTAGGTTAGGTTAGGTTAGGTTAGGTTAGGTTAGGTTAGGTTAGGTTAGGTTAGGTTAGGTTAGGTTAGGTTAGGTTAGGTTAGGTTAGGTTAGGTTAGGTTAGGTTAGGTTAGGTTAGGTTAGGTTAGGTTAGGTTAGGTTAGGTTAGGTTAGGTTAGGTTAGGTTAGGTTAGGTTAGGTTAGGTTAGGTTAGGTTAGGTTAGGTTAGGTTAGGTTAGGTTAGGTTAGGTTAGGTTAGGTTAGGTTAGGTTAGGTTAGGTTAGGTTAGGTTAGGTTAGGTTAGGTTAGGTTAGGTTAGGTTAGGTTAGGTTAGGTTAGGTTAGGTTAGGTTAGGTTAGGTTAGGTTAGGTTAGGTTAGGTTAGGTTAGGTTAGGTTAGGTTAGGTTAGGTTAGGTTAGGTTAGGTTAGGTTAGGTTAGGTTAGGTTAGGTTAGGTTAGGTTAGGTTAGGTTAGGTTAGGTTAGGTTAGGTTAGGTTAGGTTAGGTTAGGTTAGGTTAGGTTAGGTTAGGTTAGGTTAGGTTAGGTTAGGTTAGGTTAGGTTAGGTTAGGTTAGGTTAGGTTAGGTTAGGTTAGGTTAGGTTAGGTTAGGTTAGGTTAGGTTAGGTTAGGTTAGGTTAGGTTAGGTTAGGTTAGGTTAGGTTAGGTTAGGTTAGGTTAGGTTAGGTTAGGTTAGGTTAGGTTAGGTTAGGTTAGGTTAGGTTAGGTTAGGTTAGGTTAGGTTAGGTTAGGTTAGGTTAGGTTAGGTTAGGTTAGGTTAGGTTAGGTTAGGTTAGGTTAGGTTAGGTTAGGTTAGGTTAGGTTAGGTTAGGTTAGGTTAGGTTAGGTTAGGTTAGGTTAGGTTAGGTTAGGTTAGGTTAGGTTAGGTTAGGTTAGGTTAGGTTAGGTTAGGTTAGGTTAGGTTAGGTTAGGTTAGGTTAGGTTAGGTTAGGTTAGGTTAGGTTAGGTTAGGTTAGGTTAGGTTAGGTTAGGTTAGGTTAGGTTAGGTTAGGTTAGGTTAGGTTAGGTTAGGTTAGGTTAGGTTAGGTTAGGTTAGGTTAGGTTAGGTTAGGTTAGGTTAGGTTAGGTTAGGTTAGGTTAGGTTAGGTTAGGTTAGGTTAGGTTAGGTTAGGTTAGGTTAGGTTAGGTTAGGTTAGGTTAGGTTAGGTTAGGTTAGGTTAGGTTAGGTTAGGTTAGGTTAGGTTAGGTTAGGTTAGGTTAGGTTAGGTTAGGTTAGGTTAGGTTAGGTTAGGTTAGGTTAGGTTAGGTTAGGTTAGGTTAGGTTAGGTTAGGTTAGGTTAGGTTAGGTTAGGTTAGGTTAGGTTAGGTTAGGTTAGGTTAGGTTAGGTTAGGTTAGGTTAGGTTAGGTTAGGTTAGGTTAGGTTAGGTTAGGTTAGGTTAGGTTAGGTTAGGTTAGGTTAGGTTAGGTTAGGTTAGGTTAGGTTAGGTTAGGTTAGGTTAGGTTAGGTTAGGTTAGGTTAGGTTAGGTTAGGTTAGGTTAGGTTAGGTTAGGTTAGGTTAGGTTAGGTTAGGTTAGGTTAGGTTAGGTTAGGTTAGGTTAGGTTAGGTTAGGTTAGGTTAGGTTAGGTTAGGTTAGGTTAGGTTAGGTTAGGTTAGGTTAGGTTAGGTTAGGTTAGGTTAGGTTAGGTTAGGTTAGGTTAGGTTAGGTTAGGTTAGGTTAGGTTAGGTTAGGTTAGGTTAGGTTAGGTTAGGTTAGGTTAGGTTAGGTTAGGTTAGGTTAGGTTAGGTTAGGTTAGGTTAGGTTAGGTTAGGTTAGGTTAGGTTAGGTTAGGTTAGGTTAGGTTAGGTTAGGTTAGGTTAGGTTAGGTTAGGTTAGGTTAGGTTAGGTTAGGTTAGGTTAGGTTAGGTTAGGTTAGGTTAGGTTAGGTTAGGTTAGGTTAGGTTAGGTTAGGTTAGGTTAGGTTAGGTTAGGTTAGGTTAGGTTAGGTTAGGTTAGGTTAGGATAGGTTAGGTTAGGTTAGGTTAGGTTAGGTTAGGTTAGGTTAGGTTAGGTTAGGTTAGGTTAGGTTAGGTTAGGTTAGGTTAGGTTAGGTTAGGTTAGGTTAGGTTAGGTTAGGTTAGGTTAGGTTAGGTTAGGTTAGGTTAGGTTAGGTTAGGTTAGGTTAGGTTAGGTTAGGTTAGGTTAGGTTAGGTTAGGTTAGGTTAGGTTAGGTTAGGTTAGGTTAGGTTAGGTTAGGTTAGGTTAGGTTAGGTTAGGTTAG
>JAUPFN010000090.1:0-38479 GCA_036924255.1 Apodemia mormo
TTTATCTATTTACACTAGTTATTCTATTTAAATTTAATTGTTATTTAATAAATTTCAAAAATTTCGGCTTTTTTGTTGATTTTCAGGGAAGGGGTGGTTTTTATCCAGACGAAAATTGTATATCCAAATAGAAAATGACGAGCCGAATAAAATGATATATCACACGTCGACGTAGACACTATATATACTATGTACAAGGAATTTGTTATGTTTGTTTACTGAGCACTTAGGTGGATTTTAATAGAAAATTACAAGTATGAAGAAATACTCTGTCGGGCCAATTTTCAATGTTCCTGTCGTCGGATTCCAACGGGAGAGGTGTCCAAAGATCGGGCTCGACGAGACGGTTATGCAGAACTAAAAATTTTTCCAATCGGGCCGGAAGGTACCAGCCTGGCTCCAAAAATGTGTATTTTGAACGATTTTCCCTTATTATTCCAGAATTTTTGTATGGCGGTGGTACCAAATTTTTCAGGATTTGGCAGCACAGCGGTAAGTTACTATTTATTTATCTATTTACACTAGTTATTCTATTTAAATTTAATTGTTATTTAATAAATTTCAAAAATTTCGGCTTTTTTGTTGATTTTCAGGGAAGGGGTGGTTTTTATCCAGACGAAAATTGTATATCCAAATAGAAAATGACGAGCCGAATAAAATGATATATCACACGTCGACGTAGACACTATATATACTATGTACAAGGAATTTGTTATGTTTGTTTACTGAGCACTTAGGTGGATTTTAATAGAAAATTACAAGTATGAAGAAATACTCTGTCGGGCCAATTTTCAATGTTCCTGTCGTCGGATTCCAACGGGAGAGGTGTCCAAAGATCGGGCTCGACGAGACGGTTATGCAGAACTAAAAATTTTTCCAATCGGGCCGGAAGGTACCAGCCTGGCTCCAAAAATGTGTATTTTGAACGATTTTCCCTTATTATTCCAGAATTTTTGTATGGCGGTGGTACCAAATTTTTCAGGATTTGGCAGCACAGCGGTAAGTTACTATTTATTTATCTATTTACACTAGTTATTCTATTTAAATTTAATTGTTATTTAATAAATTTCAAAAATTTCGGCTTTTTTGTTGATTTTCAGGGAAGGGGTGGTTTTTATCCAGACGAAAATTGTATATCCAAATAGAAAATGACGAGCCGAATAAAATGATATATCACACGTCGACGTAGACACTATATATACTATGTACAAGGAATTTGTTATGTTTGTTTACTGAGCACTTAGGTGGATTTTAATAGAAAATTACAAGTATGAAGAAATACTCTGTCGGGCCAATTTTCAATGTTCCTGTCGTCGGATTCCAACGGGAGAGGTGTCCAAAGATCGGGCTCGACGAGACGGTTATGCAGAACTAAAAATTTTTCCAATCGGGCCGGAAGGTACCAGCCTGGCTCCAAAAATGTGTATTTTGAACGATTTTCCCTTATTATTCCAGAATTTTTGTATGGCGGTGGTACCAAATTTTTCAGGATTTGGCAGCACAGCGGTAAGTTACTATTTATTTATCTATTTACACTAGTTATTCTATTTAAATTTAATTGTTATTTAATAAATTTCAAAAATTTCGGCTTTTTTGTTGATTTTCAGGGAAGGGGTGGTTTTTATCCAGACGAAAATTGTATATCCAAATAGAAAATGACGAGCCGAATAAAATGATATATCACACGTCGACGTAGACACTATATATACTATGTACAAGGAATTTGTTATGTTTGTTTACTGAGCACTTAGGTGGATTTTAATAGAAAATTACAAGTATGAAGAAATACTCTGTCGGGCCAATTTTCAATGTTCCTGTCGTCGGATTCCAACGGGAGAGGTGTCCAAAGATCGGGCTCGACGAGACGGTTATGCAGAACTAAAAATTTTTCCAATCGGGCCGGAAGGTACCAGCCTGGCTCCAAAAATGTGTATTTTGAACGATTTTCCCTTATTATTCCAGAATTTTTGTATGGCGGTGGTACCAAATTTTTCAGGATTTGGCAGCACAGCGGTAAGTTACTATTTATTTATCTATTTACACTAGTTATTCTATTTAAATTTAATTGTTATTTAATAAATTTCAAAAATTTCGGCTTTTTTGTTGATTTTCAGGGAAGGGGTGGTTTTTATCCAGACGAAAATTGTATATCCAAATAGAAAATGACGAGCCGAATAAAATGATATATCACACGTCGACGTAGACACTATATATACTATGTACAAGGAATTTGTTATGTTTGTTTACTGAGCACTTAGGTGGATTTTAATAGAAAATTACAAGTATGAAGAAATACTCTGTCGGGCCAATTTTCAATGTTCCTGTCGTCGGATTCCAACGGGAGAGGTGTCCAAAGATCGGGCTCGACGAGACGGTTATGCAGAACTAAAAATTTTTCCAATCGGGCCGGAAGGTACCAGCCTGGCTCCAAAAATGTGTATTTTGAACGATTTTCCCTTATTATTCCAGAATTTTTGTATGGCGGTGGTACCAAATTTTTCAGGATTTGGCAGCACAGCGGTAAGTTACTATTTATTTATCTATTTACACTAGTTATTCTATTTAAATTTAATTGTTATTTAATAAATTTCAAAAATTTCGGCTTTTTTGTTGATTTTCAGGGAAGGGGTGGTTTTTATCCAGACGAAAATTGTATATCCAAATAGAAAATGACGAGCCGAATAAAATGATATATCACACGTCGACGTAGACACTATATATACTATGTACAAGGAATTTGTTATGTTTGTTTACTGAGCACTTAGGTGGATTTTAATAGAAAATTACAAGTATGAAGAAATACTCTGTCGGGCCAATTTTCAATGTTCCTGTCGTCGGATTCCAACGGGAGAGGTGTCCAAAGATCGGGCTCGACGAGACGGTTATGCAGAACTAAAAATTTTTCCAATCGGGCCGGAAGGTACCAGCCTGGCTCCAAAAATGTGTATTTTGAACGATTTTCCCTTATTATTCCAGAATTTTTGTATGGCGGTGGTACCAAATTTTTCAGGATTTGGCAGCACAGCGGTAAGTTACTATTTATTTATCTATTTACACTAGTTATTCTATTTAAATTTAATTGTTATTTAATAAATTTCAAAAATTTCGGCTTTTTTGTTGATTTTCAGGGAAGGGGTGGTTTTTATCCAGACGAAAATTGTATATCCAAATAGAAAATGACGAGCCGAATAAAATGATATATCACACGTCGACGTAGACACTATATATACTATGTACAAGGAATTTGTTATGTTTGTTTACTGAGCACTTAGGTGGATTTTAATAGAAAATTACAAGTATGAAGAAATACTCTGTCGGGCCAATTTTCAATGTTCCTGTCGTCGGATTCCAACGGGAGAGGTGTCCAAAGATCGGGCTCGACGAGACGGTTATGCAGAACTAAAAATTTTTCCAATCGGGCCGGAAGGTACCAGCCTGGCTCCAAAAATGTGTATTTTGAACGATTTTCCCTTATTATTCCAGAATTTTTGTATGGCGGTGGTACCAAATTTTTCAGGATTTGGCAGCACAGCGGTAAGTTACTATTTATTTATCTATTTACACTAGTTATTCTATTTAAATTTAATTGTTATTTAATAAATTTCAAAAATTTCGGCTTTTTTGTTGATTTTCAGGGAAGGGGTGGTTTTTATCCAGACGAAAATTGTATATCCAAATAGAAAATGACGAGCCGAATAAAATGATATATCACACGTCGACGTAGACACTATATATACTATGTACAAGGAATTTGTTATGTTTGTTTACTGAGCACTTAGGTGGATTTTAATAGAAAATTACAAGTATGAAGAAATACTCTGTCGGGCCAATTTTCAATGTTCCTGTCGTCGGATTCCAACGGGAGAGGTGTCCAAAGATCGGGCTCGACGAGACGGTTATGCAGAACTAAAAATTTTTCCAATCGGGCCGGAAGGTACCAGCCTGGCTCCAAAAATGTGTATTTTGAACGATTTTCCCTTATTATTCCAGAATTTTTGTATGGCGGTGGTACCAAATTTTTCAGGATTTGGCAGCACAGCGGTAAGTTACTATTTATTTATCTATTTACACTAGTTATTCTATTTAAATTTAATTGTTATTTAATAAATTTCAAAAATTTCGGCTTTTTTGTTGATTTTCAGGGAAGGGGTGGTTTTTATCCAGACGAAAATTGTATATCCAAATAGAAAATGACGAGCCGAATAAAATGATATATCACACGTCGACGTAGACACTATATATACTATGTACAAGGAATTTGTTATGTTTGTTTACTGAGCACTTAGGTGGATTTTAATAGAAAATTACAAGTATGAAGAAATACTCTGTCGGGCCAATTTTCAATGTTCCTGTCGTCGGATTCCAACGGGAGAGGTGTCCAAAGATCGGGCTCGACGAGACGGTTATGCAGAACTAAAAATTTTTCCAATCGGGCCGGAAGGTACCAGCCTGGCTCCAAAAATGTGTATTTTGAACGATTTTCCCTTATTATTCCAGAATTTTTGTATGGCGGTGGTACCAAATTTTTCAGGATTTGGCAGCACAGCGGTAAGTTACTATTTATTTATCTATTTACACTAGTTATTCTATTTAAATTTAATTGTTATTTAATAAATTTCAAAAATTTCGGCTTTTTTGTTGATTTTCAGGGAAGGGGTGGTTTTTATCCAGACGAAAATTGTATATCCAAATAGAAAATGACGAGCCGAATAAAATGATATATCACACGTCGACGTAGACACTATATATACTATGTACAAGGAATTTGTTATGTTTGTTTACTGAGCACTTAGGTGGATTTTAATAGAAAATTACAAGTATGAAGAAATACTCTGTCGGGCCAATTTTCAATGTTCCTGTCGTCGGATTCCAACGGGAGAGGTGTCCAAAGATCGGGCTCGACGAGACGGTTATGCAGAACTAAAAATTTTTCCAATCGGGCCGGAAGGTACCAGCCTGGCTCCAAAAATGTGTATTTTGAACGATTTTCCCTTATTATTCCAGAATTTTTGTATGGCGGTGGTACCAAATTTTTCAGGATTTGGCAGCACAGCGGTAAGTTACTATTTATTTATCTATTTACACTAGTTATTCTATTTAAATTTAATTGTTATTTAATAAATTTCAAAAATTTCGGCTTTTTTGTTGATTTTCAGGGAAGGGGTGGTTTTTATCCAGACGAAAATTGTATATCCAAATAGAAAATGACGAGCCGAATAAAATGATATATCACACGTCGACGTAGACACTATATATACTATGTACAAGGAATTTGTTATGTTTGTTTACTGAGCACTTAGGTGGATTTTAATAGAAAATTACAAGTATGAAGAAATACTCTGTCGGGCCAATTTTCAATGTTCCTGTCGTCGGATTCCAACGGGAGAGGTGTCCAAAGATCGGGCTCGACGAGACGGTTATGCAGAACTAAAAATTTTTCCAATCGGGCCGGAAGGTACCAGCCTGGCTCCAAAAATGTGTATTTTGAACGATTTTCCCTTATTATTCCAGAATTTTTGTATGGCGGTGGTACCAAATTTTTCAGGATTTGGCAGCACAGCGGTAAGTTACTATTTATTTATCTATTTACACTAGTTATTCTATTTAAATTTAATTGTTATTTAATAAATTTCAAAAATTTCGGCTTTTTTGTTGATTTTCAGGGAAGGGGTGGTTTTTATCCAGACGAAAATTGTATATCCAAATAGAAAATGACGAGCCGAATAAAATGATATATCACACGTCGACGTAGACACTATATATACTATGTACAAGGAATTTGTTATGTTTGTTTACTGAGCACTTAGGTGGATTTTAATAGAAAATTACAAGTATGAAGAAATACTCTGTCGGGCCAATTTTCAATGTTCCTGTCGTCGGATTCCAACGGGAGAGGTGTCCAAAGATCGGGCTCGACGAGACGGTTATGCAGAACTAAAAATTTTTCCAATCGGGCCGGAAGGTACCAGCCTGGCTCCAAAAATGTGTATTTTGAACGATTTTCCCTTATTATTCCAGAATTTTTGTATGGCGGTGGTACCAAATTTTTCAGGATTTGGCAGCACAGCGGTAAGTTACTATTTATTTATCTATTTACACTAGTTATTCTATTTAAATTTAATTGTTATTTAATAAATTTCAAAAATTTCGGCTTTTCTGTTGATTTTCAGGGAAGGGGTGGTTTTTATCCAGACGAAAATTGTATATCCAAATAGAAAATGACGAGCCGAATAAAATGATATATCACACGTCGACGTAGACACTATATATACTATGTACAAGGAATTTGTTATGTTTGTTTACTGAGCACTTAGGTGGATTTTAATAGAAAATTACAAGTATGAAGAAATACTCTGTCGGGCCAATTTTCAATGTTCCTGTCGTCGGATTCCAACGGGAGAGGTGTCCAAAGATCGGGCTCGACGAGACGGTTATGCAGAACTAAAAATTTTTCCAATCGGGCCGGAAGGTACCAGCCTGGCTCCAAAAATGTGTATTTTGAACGATTTTCCCTTATTATTCCAGAATTTTTGTATGGCGGTGGTACCAAATTTTTCAGGATTTGGCAGCACAGCGGTAAGTTACTATTTATTTATCTATTTACACTAGTTATTCTATTTAAATTTAATTGTTATTTAATAAATTTCAAAAATTTCGGCTTTTTTGTTGATTTTCAGGGAAGGGGTGGTTTTTATCCAGACGAAAATTGTATATCCAAATAGAAAATGACGAGCCGAATAAAATGATATATCACACGTCGACGTAGACACTATATATACTATGTACAAGGAATTTGTTATGTTTGTTTACTGAGCACTTAGGTGGATTTTAATAGAAAATTACAAGTATGAAGAAATACTCTGTCGGGCCAATTTTCAATGTTCCTGTCGTCGGATTCCAACGGGAGAGGTGTCCAAAGATCGGGCTCGACGAGACGGTTATGCAGAACTAAAAATTTTTCCAATCGGGCCGGAAGGTACCAGCCTGGCTCCAAAAATGTGTATTTTGAACGATTTTCCCTTATTATTCCAGAATTTTTGTATGGCGGTGGTACCAAATTTTTCAGGATTTGGCAGCACAGCGGTAAGTTACTATTTATTTATCTATTTACACTAGTTATTCTATTTAAATTTAATTGTTATTTAATAAATTTCAAAAATTTCGGCTTTTCTGTTGATTTTCAGGGAAGGGGTGGTTTTTATCCAGACGAAAATTGTATATCCAAATAGAAAATGACGAGCCGAATAAAATGATATATCACACGTCGACGTAGACACTATATATACTATGTACAAGGAATTTGTTATGTTTGTTTACTGAGCACTTAGGTGGATTTTAATAGAAAATTACAAGTATGAAGAAATACTCTGTCGGGCCAATTTTCAATGTTCCTGTCGTCGGATTCCAACGGGAGAGGTGTCCAAAGATCGGGCTCGACGAGACGGTTATGCAGAACTAAAAATTTTTCCAATCGGGCCGGAAGGTACCAGCCTGGCTCCAAAAATGTGTATTTTGAACGATTTTCCCTTATTATTCCAGAATTTTTGTATGGCGGTGGTACCAAATTTTTCAGGATTTGGCAGCACAGCGGTAAGTTACTATTTATTTATCTATTTACACTAGTTATTCTATTTAAATTTAATTGTTATTTAATAAATTTCAAAAATTTCGGCTTTTTTGTTGATTTTCAGGGAAGGGGTGGTTTTTATCCAGACGAAAATTGTATATCCAAATAGAAAATGACGAGCCGAATAAAATGATATATCACACGTCGACGTAGACACTATATATACTATGTACAAGGAATTTGTTATGTTTGTTTACTGAGCACTTAGGTGGATTTTAATAGAAAATTACAAGTATGAAGAAATACTCTGTCGGGCCAATTTTCAATGTTCCTGTCGTCGGATTCCAACGGGAGAGGTGTCCAAAGATCGGGCTCGACGAGACGGTTATGCAGAACTAAAAATTTTTCCAATCGGGCCGGAAGGTACCAGCCTGGCTCCAAAAATGTGTATTTTGAACGATTTTCCCTTATTATTCCAGAATTTTTGTATGGCGGTGGTACCAAATTTTTCAGGATTTGGCAGCACAGCGGTAAGTTACTATTTATTTATCTATTTACACTAGTTATTCTATTTAAATTTAATTGTTATTTAATAAATTTCAAAAATTTCGGCTTTTTTGTTGATTTTCAGGGAAGGGGTGGTTTTTATCCAGACGAAAATTGTATATCCAAATAGAAAATGACGAGCCGAATAAAATGATATATCACACGTCGACGTAGACACTATATATACTATGTACAAGGAATTTGTTATGTTTGTTTACTGAGCACTTAGGTGGATTTTAATAGAAAATTACAAGTATGAAGAAATACTCTGTCGGGCCAATTTTCAATGTTCCTGTCGTCGGATTCCAACGGGAGAGGTGTCCAAAGATCGGGCTCGACGAGACGGTTATGCAGAACTAAAAATTTTTCCAATCGGGCCGGAAGGTACCAGCCTGGCTCCAAAAATGTGTATTTTGAACGATTTTCCCTTATTATTCCAGAATTTTTGTATGGCGGTGGTACCAAATTTTTCAGGATTTGGCAGCACAGCGGTAAGTTACTATTTATTTATCTATTTACACTAGTTATTCTATTTAAATTTAATTGTTATTTAATAAATTTCAAAAATTTCGGCTTTTTTGTTGATTTTCAGGGAAGGGGTGGTTTTTATCCAGACGAAAATTGTATATCCAAATAGAAAATGACGAGCCGAATAAAATGATATATCACACGTCGACGTAGACACTATATATACTATGTACAAGGAATTTGTTATGTTTGTTTACTGAGCACTTAGGTGGATTTTAATAGAAAATTACAAGTATGAAGAAATACTCTGTCGGGCCAATTTTCAATGTTCCTGTCGTCGGATTCCAACGGGAGAGGTGTCCAAAGATCGGGCTCGACGAGACGGTTATGCAGAACTAAAAATTTTTCCAATCGGGCCGGAAGGTACCAGCCTGGCTCCAAAAATGTGTATTTTGAACGATTTTCCCTTATTATTCCAGAATTTTTGTATGGCGGTGGTACCAAATTTTTCAGGATTTGGCAGCACAGCGGTAAGTTACTATTTATTTATCTATTTACACTAGTTATTCTATTTAAATTTAATTGTTATTTAATAAATTTCAAAAATTTCGGCTTTTTTGTTGATTTTCAGGGAAGGGGTGGTTTTTATCCAGACGAAAATTGTATATCCAAATAGAAAATGACGAGCCGAATAAAATGATATATCACACGTCGACGTAGACACTATATATACTATGTACAAGGAATTTGTTATGTTTGTTTACTGAGCACTTAGGTGGATTTTAATAGAAAATTACAAGTATGAAGAAATACTCTGTCGGGCCAATTTTCAATGTTCCTGTCGTCGGATTCCAACGGGAGAGGTGTCCAAAGATCGGGCTCGACGAGACGGTTATGCAGAACTAAAAATTTTTCCAATCGGGCCGGAAGGTACCAGCCTGGCTCCAAAAATGTGTATTTTGAACGATTTTCCCTTATTATTCCAGAATTTTTGTATGGCGGTGGTACCAAATTTTTCAGGATTTGGCAGCACAGCGGTAAGTTACTATTTATTTATCTATTTACACTAGTTATTCTATTTAAATTTAATTGTTATTTAATAAATTTCAAAAATTTCGGCTTTTCTGTTGATTTTCAGGGAAGGGGTGGTTTTTATCCAGACGAAAATTGTATATCCAAATAGAAAATGACGAGCCGAATAAAATGATATATCACACGTCGACGTAGACACTATATATACTATGTACAAGGAATTTGTTATGTTTGTTTACTGAGCACTTAGGTGGATTTTAATAGAAAATTACAAGTATGAAGAAATACTCTGTCGGGCCAATTTTCAATGTTCCTGTCGTCGGATTCCAACGGGAGAGGTGTCCAAAGATCGGGCTCGACGAGACGGTTATGCAGAACTAAAAATTTTTCCAATCGGGCCGGAAGGTACCAGCCTGGCTCCAAAAATGTGTATTTTGAACGATTTTCCCTTATTATTCCAGAATTTTTGTATGGCGGTGGTACCAAATTTTTCAGGATTTGGCAGCACAGCGGTAAGTTACTATTTATTTATCTATTTACACTAGTTATTCTATTTAAATTTAATTGTTATTTAATAAATTTCAAAAATTTCGGCTTTTTTGTTGATTTTCAGGGAAGGGGTGGTTTTTATCCAGACGAAAATTGTATATCCAAATAGAAAATGACGAGCCGAATAAAATGATATATCACACGTCGACGTAGACACTATATATACTATGTACAAGGAATTTGTTATGTTTGTTTACTGAGCACTTAGGTGGATTTTAATAGAAAATTACAAGTATGAAGAAATACTCTGTCGGGCCAATTTTCAATGTTCCTGTCGTCGGATTCCAACGGGAGAGGTGTCCAAAGATCGGGCTCGACGAGACGGTTATGCAGAACTAAAAATTTTTCCAATCGGGCCGGAAGGTACCAGCCTGGCTCCAAAAATGTGTATTTTGAACGATTTTCCCTTATTATTCCAGAATTTTTGTATGGCGGTGGTACCAAATTTTTCAGGATTTGGCAGCACAGCGGTAAGTTACTATTTATTTATCTATTTACACTAGTTATTCTATTTAAATTTAATTGTTATTTAATAAATTTCAAAAATTTCGGCTTTTCTGTTGATTTTCAGGGAAGGGGTGGTTTTTATCCAGACGAAAATTGTATATCCAAATAGAAAATGACGAGCCGAATAAAATGATATATCACACGTCGACGTAGACACTATATATACTATGTACAAGGAATTTGTTATGTTTGTTTACTGAGCACTTAGGTGGATTTTAATAGAAAATTACAAGTATGAAGAAATACTCTGTCGGGCCAATTTTCAATGTTCCTGTCGTCGGATTCCAACGGGAGAGGTGTCCAAAGATCGGGCTCGACGAGACGGTTATGCAGAACTAAAAATTTTTCCAATCGGGCCGGAAGGTACCAGCCTGGCTCCAAAAATGTGTATTTTGAACGATTTTCCCTTATTATTCCAGAATTTTTGTATGGCGGTGGTACCAAATTTTTCAGGATTTGGCAGCACAGCGGTAAGTTACTATTTATTTATCTATTTACACTAGTTATTCTATTTAAATTTAATTGTTATTTAATAAATTTCAAAAATTTCGGCTTTTTTGTTGATTTTCAGGGAAGGGGTGGTTTTTATCCAGACGAAAATTGTATATCCAAATAGAAAATGACGAGCCGAATAAAATGATATATCACACGTCGACGTAGACACTATATATACTATGTACAAGGAATTTGTTATGTTTGTTTACTGAGCACTTAGGTGGATTTTAATAGAAAATTACAAGTATGAAGAAATACTCTGTCGGGCCAATTTTCAATGTTCCTGTCGTCGGATTCCAACGGGAGAGGTGTCCAAAGATCGGGCTCGACGAGACGGTTATGCAGAACTAAAAATTTTTCCAATCGGGCCGGAAGGTACCAGCCTGGCTCCAAAAATGTGTATTTTGAACGATTTTCCCTTATTATTCCAGAATTTTTGTATGGCGGTGGTACCAAATTTTTCAGGATTTGGCAGCACAGCGGTAAGTTACTATTTATTTATCTATTTACACTAGTTATTCTATTTAAATTTAATTGTTATTTAATAAATTTCAAAAATTTCGGCTTTTTTGTTGATTTTCAGGGAAGGGGTGGTTTTTATCCAGACGAAAATTGTATATCCAAATAGAAAATGACGAGCCGAATAAAATGATATATCACACGTCGACGTAGACACTATATATACTATGTACAAGGAATTTGTTATGTTTGTTTACTGAGCACTTAGGTGGATTTTAATAGAAAATTACAAGTATGAAGAAATACTCTGTCGGGCCAATTTTCAATGTTCCTGTCGTCGGATTCCAACGGGAGAGGTGTCCAAAGATCGGGCTCGACGAGACGGTTATGCAGAACTAAAAATTTTTCCAATCGGGCCGGAAGGTACCAGCCTGGCTCCAAAAATGTGTATTTTGAACGATTTTCCCTTATTATTCCAGAATTTTTGTATGGCGGTGGTACCAAATTTTTCAGGATTTGGCAGCACAGCGGTAAGTTACTATTTATTTATCTATTTACACTAGTTATTCTATTTAAATTTAATTGTTATTTAATAAATTTCAAAAATTTCGGCTTTTTTGTTGATTTTCAGGGAAGGGGTGGTTTTTATCCAGACGAAAATTGTATATCCAAATAGAAAATGACGAGCCGAATAAAATGATATATCACACGTCGACGTAGACACTATATATACTATGTACAAGGAATTTGTTATGTTTGTTTACTGAGCACTTAGGTGGATTTTAATAGAAAATTACAAGTATGAAGAAATACTCTGTCGGGCCAATTTTCAATGTTCCTGTCGTCGGATTCCAACGGGAGAGGTGTCCAAAGATCGGGCTCGACGAGACGGTTATGCAGAACTAAAAATTTTTCCAATCGGGCCGGAAGGTACCAGCCTGGCTCCAAAAATGTGTATTTTGAACGATTTTCCCTTATTATTCCAGAATTTTTGTATGGCGGTGGTACCAAATTTTTCAGGATTTGGCAGCACAGCGGTAAGTTACTATTTATTTATCTATTTACACTAGTTATTCTATTTAAATTTAATTGTTATTTAATAAATTTCAAAAATTTCGGCTTTTCTGTTGATTTTCAGGGAAGGGGTGGTTTTTATCCAGACGAAAATTGTATATCCAAATAGAAAATGACGAGCCGAATAAAATGATATATCACACGTCGACGTAGACACTATATATACTATGTACAAGGAATTTGTTATGTTTGTTTACTGAGCACTTAGGTGGATTTTAATAGAAAATTACAAGTATGAAGAAATACTCTGTCGGGCCAATTTTCAATGTTCCTGTCGTCGGATTCCAACGGGAGAGGTGTCCAAAGATCGGGCTCGACGAGACGGTTATGCAGAACTAAAAATTTTTCCAATCGGGCCGGAAGGTACCAGCCTGGCTCCAAAAATGTGTATTTTGAACGATTTTCCCTTATTATTCCAGAATTTTTGTATGGCGGTGGTACCAAATTTTTCAGGATTTGGCAGCACAGCGGTAAGTTACTATTTATTTATCTATTTACACTAGTTATTCTATTTAAATTTAATTGTTATTTAATAAATTTCAAAAATTTCGGCTTTTTTGTTGATTTTCAGGGAAGGGGTGGTTTTTATCCAGACGAAAATTGTATATCCAAATAGAAAATGACGAGCCGAATAAAATGATATATCACACGTCGACGTAGACACTATATATACTATGTACAAGGAATTTGTTATGTTTGTTTACTGAGCACTTAGGTGGATTTTAATAGAAAATTACAAGTATGAAGAAATACTCTGTCGGGCCAATTTTCAATGTTCCTGTCGTCGGATTCCAACGGGAGAGGTGTCCAAAGATCGGGCTCGACGAGACGGTTATGCAGAACTAAAAATTTTTCCAATCGGGCCGGAAGGTACCAGCCTGGCTCCAAAAATGTGTATTTTGAACGATTTTCCCTTATTATTCCAGAATTTTTGTATGGCGGTGGTACCAAATTTTTCAGGATTTGGCAGCACAGCGGTAAGTTACTATTTATTTATCTATTTACACTAGTTATTCTATTTAAATTTAATTGTTATTTAATAAATTTCAAAAATTTCGGCTTTTCTGTTGATTTTCAGGGAAGGGGTGGTTTTTATCCAGACGAAAATTGTATATCCAAATAGAAAATGACGAGCCGAATAAAATGATATATCACACGTCGACGTAGACACTATATATACTATGTACAAGGAATTTGTTATGTTTGTTTACTGAGCACTTAGGTGGATTTTAATAGAAAATTACAAGTATGAAGAAATACTCTGTCGGGCCAATTTTCAATGTTCCTGTCGTCGGATTCCAACGGGAGAGGTGTCCAAAGATCGGGCTCGACGAGACGGTTATGCAGAACTAAAAATTTTTCCAATCGGGCCGGAAGGTACCAGCCTGGCTCCAAAAATGTGTATTTTGAACGATTTTCCCTTATTATTCCAGAATTTTTGTATGGCGGTGGTACCAAATTTTTCAGGATTTGGCAGCACAGCGGTAAGTTACTATTTATTTATCTATTTACACTAGTTATTCTATTTAAATTTAATTGTTATTTAATAAATTTCAAAAATTTCGGCTTTTTTGTTGATTTTCAGGGAAGGGGTGGTTTTTATCCAGACGAAAATTGTATATCCAAATAGAAAATGACGAGCCGAATAAAATGATATATCACACGTCGACGTAGACACTATATATACTATGTACAAGGAATTTGTTATGTTTGTTTACTGAGCACTTAGGTGGATTTTAATAGAAAATTACAAGTATGAAGAAATACTCTGTCGGGCCAATTTTCAATGTTCCTGTCGTCGGATTCCAACGGGAGAGGTGTCCAAAGATCGGGCTCGACGAGACGGTTATGCAGAACTAAAAATTTTTCCAATCGGGCCGGAAGGTACCAGCCTGGCTCCAAAAATGTGTATTTTGAACGATTTTCCCTTATTATTCCAGAATTTTTGTATGGCGGTGGTACCAAATTTTTCAGGATTTGGCAGCACAGCGGTAAGTTACTATTTATTTATCTATTTACACTAGTTATTCTATTTAAATTTAATTGTTATTTAATAAATTTCAAAAATTTCGGCTTTTTTGTTGATTTTCAGGGAAGGGGTGGTTTTTATCCAGACGAAAATTGTATATCCAAATAGAAAATGACGAGCCGAATAAAATGATATATCACACGTCGACGTAGACACTATATATACTATGTACAAGGAATTTGTTATGTTTGTTTACTGAGCACTTAGGTGGATTTTAATAGAAAATTACAAGTATGAAGAAATACTCTGTCGGGCCAATTTTCAATGTTCCTGTCGTCGGATTCCAACGGGAGAGGTGTCCAAAGATCGGGCTCGACGAGACGGTTATGCAGAACTAAAAATTTTTCCAATCGGGCCGGAAGGTACCAGCCTGGCTCCAAAAATGTGTATTTTGAACGATTTTCCCTTATTATTCCAGAATTTTTGTATGGCGGTGGTACCAAATTTTTCAGGATTTGGCAGCACAGCGGTAAGTTACTATTTATTTATCTATTTACACTAGTTATTCTATTTAAATTTAATTGTTATTTAATAAATTTCAAAAATTTCGGCTTTTTTGTTGATTTTCAGGGAAGGGGTGGTTTTTATCCAGACGAAAATTGTATATCCAAATAGAAAATGACGAGCCGAATAAAATGATATATCACACGTCGACGTAGACACTATATATACTATGTACAAGGAATTTGTTATGTTTGTTTACTGAGCACTTAGGTGGATTTTAATAGAAAATTACAAGTATGAAGAAATACTCTGTCGGGCCAATTTTCAATGTTCCTGTCGTCGGATTCCAACGGGAGAGGTGTCCAAAGATCGGGCTCGACGAGACGGTTATGCAGAACTAAAAATTTTTCCAATCGGGCCGGAAGGTACCAGCCTGGCTCCAAAAATGTGTATTTTGAACGATTTTCCCTTATTATTCCAGAATTTTTGTATGGCGGTGGTACCAAATTTTTCAGGATTTGGCAGCACAGCGGTAAGTTACTATTTATTTATCTATTTACACTAGTTATTCTATTTAAATTTAATTGTTATTTAATAAATTTCAAAAATTTCGGCTTTTTTGTTGATTTTCAGGGAAGGGGTGGTTTTTATCCAGACGAAAATTGTATATCCAAATAGAAAATGACGAGCCGAATAAAATGATATATCACACGTCGACGTAGACACTATATATACTATGTACAAGGAATTTGTTATGTTTGTTTACTGAGCACTTAGGTGGATTTTAATAGAAAATTACAAGTATGAAGAAATACTCTGTCGGGCCAATTTTCAATGTTCCTGTCGTCGGATTCCAACGGGAGAGGTGTCCAAAGATCGGGCTCGACGAGACGGTTATGCAGAACTAAAAATTTTTCCAATCGGGCCGGAAGGTACCAGCCTGGCTCCAAAAATGTGTATTTTGAACGATTTTCCCTTATTATTCCAGAATTTTTGTATGGCGGTGGTACCAAATTTTTCAGGATTTGGCAGCACAGCGGTAAGTTACTATTTATTTATCTATTTACACTAGTTATTCTATTTAAATTTAATTGTTATTTAATAAATTTCAAAAATTTCGGCTTTTTTGTTGATTTTCAGGGAAGGGGTGGTTTTTATCCAGACGAAAATTGTATATCCAAATAGAAAATGACGAGCCGAATAAAATGATATATCACACGTCGACGTAGACACTATATATACTATGTACAAGGAATTTGTTATGTTTGTTTACTGAGCACTTAGGTGGATTTTAATAGAAAATTACAAGTATGAAGAAATACTCTGTCGGGCCAATTTTCAATGTTCCTGTCGTCGGATTCCAACGGGAGAGGTGTCCAAAGATCGGGCTCGACGAGACGGTTATGCAGAACTAAAAATTTTTCCAATCGGGCCGGAAGGTACCAGCCTGGCTCCAAAAATGTGTATTTTGAACGATTTTCCCTTATTATTCCAGAATTTTTGTATGGCGGTGGTACCAAATTTTTCAGGATTTGGCAGCACAGCGGTAAGTTACTATTTATTTATCTATTTACACTAGTTATTCTATTTAAATTTAATTGTTATTTAATAAATTTCAAAAATTTCGGCTTTTCTGTTGATTTTCAGGGAAGGGGTGGTTTTTATCCAGACGAAAATTGTATATCCAAATAGAAAATGACGAGCCGAATAAAATGATATATCACACGTCGACGTAGACACTATATATACTATGTACAAGGAATTTGTTATGTTTGTTTACTGAGCACTTAGGTGGATTTTAATAGAAAATTACAAGTATGAAGAAATACTCTGTCGGGCCAATTTTCAATGTTCCTGTCGTCGGATTCCAACGGGAGAGGTGTCCAAAGATCGGGCTCGACGAGACGGTTATGCAGAACTAAAAATTTTTCCAATCGGGCCGGAAGGTACCAGCCTGGCTCCAAAAATGTGTATTTTGAACGATTTTCCCTTATTATTCCAGAATTTTTGTATGGCGGTGGTACCAAATTTTTCAGGATTTGGCAGCACAGCGGTAAGTTACTATTTATTTATCTATTTACACTAGTTATTCTATTTAAATTTAATTGTTATTTAATAAATTTCAAAAATTTCGGCTTTTTTGTTGATTTTCAGGGAAGGGGTGGTTTTTATCCAGACGAAAATTGTATATCCAAATAGAAAATGACGAGCCGAATAAAATGATATATCACACGTCGACGTAGACACTATATATACTATGTACAAGGAATTTGTTATGTTTGTTTACTGAGCACTTAGGTGGATTTTAATAGAAAATTACAAGTATGAAGAAATACTCTGTCGGGCCAATTTTCAATGTTCCTGTCGTCGGATTCCAACGGGAGAGGTGTCCAAAGATCGGGCTCGACGAGACGGTTATGCAGAACTAAAAATTTTTCCAATCGGGCCGGAAGGTACCAGCCTGGCTCCAAAAATGTGTATTTTGAACGATTTTCCCTTATTATTCCAGAATTTTTGTATGGCGGTGGTACCAAATTTTTCAGGATTTGGCAGCACAGCGGTAAGTTACTATTTATTTATCTATTTACACTAGTTATTCTATTTAAATTTAATTGTTATTTAATAAATTTCAAAAATTTCGGCTTTTCTGTTGATTTTCAGGGAAGGGGTGGTTTTTATCCAGACGAAAATTGTATATCCAAATAGAAAATGACGAGCCGAATAAAATGATATATCACACGTCGACGTAGACACTATATATACTATGTACAAGGAATTTGTTATGTTTGTTTACTGAGCACTTAGGTGGATTTTAATAGAAAATTACAAGTATGAAGAAATACTCTGTCGGGCCAATTTTCAATGTTCCTGTCGTCGGATTCCAACGGGAGAGGTGTCCAAAGATCGGGCTCGACGAGACGGTTATGCAGAACTAAAAATTTTTCCAATCGGGCCGGAAGGTACCAGCCTGGCTCCAAAAATGTGTATTTTGAACGATTTTCCCTTATTATTCCAGAATTTTTGTATGGCGGTGGTACCAAATTTTTCAGGATTTGGCAGCACAGCGGTAAGTTACTATTTATTTATCTATTTACACTAGTTATTCTATTTAAATTTAATTGTTATTTAATAAATTTCAAAAATTTCGGCTTTTCTGTTGATTTTCAGGGAAGGGGTGGTTTTTATCCAGACGAAAATTGTATATCCAAATAGAAAATGACGAGCCGAATAAAATGATATATCACACGTCGACGTAGACACTATATATACTATGTACAAGGAATTTGTTATGTTTGTTTACTGAGCACTTAGGTGGATTTTAATAGAAAATTACAAGTATGAAGAAATACTCTGTCGGGCCAATTTTCAATGTTCCTGTCGTCGGATTCCAACGGGAGAGGTGTCCAAAGATCGGGCTCGACGAGACGGTTATGCAGAACTAAAAATTTTTCCAATCGGGCCGGAAGGTACCAGCCTGGCTCCAAAAATGTGTATTTTGAACGATTTTCCCTTATTATTCCAGAATTTTTGTATGGCGGTGGTACCAAATTTTTCAGGATTTGGCAGCACAGCGGTAAGTTACTATTTATTTATCTATTTACACTAGTTATTCTATTTAAATTTAATTGTTATTTAATAAATTTCAAAAATTTCGGCTTTTTTGTTGATTTTCAGGGAAGGGGTGGTTTTTATCCAGACGAAAATTGTATATCCAAATAGAAAATGACGAGCCGAATAAAATGATATATCACACGTCGACGTAGACACTATATATACTATGTACAAGGAATTTGTTATGTTTGTTTACTGAGCACTTAGGTGGATTTTAATAGAAAATTACAAGTATGAAGAAATACTCTGTCGGGCCAATTTTCAATGTTCCTGTCGTCGGATTCCAACGGGAGAGGTGTCCAAAGATCGGGCTCGACGAGACGGTTATGCAGAACTAAAAATTTTTCCAATCGGGCCGGAAGGTACCAGCCTGGCTCCAAAAATGTGTATTTTGAACGATTTTCCCTTATTATTCCAGAATTTTTGTATGGCGGTGGTACCAAATTTTTCAGGATTTGGCAGCACAGCGGTAAGTTACTATTTATTTATCTATTTACACTAGTTATTCTATTTAAATTTAATTGTTATTTAATAAATTTCAAAAATTTCGGCTTTTTTGTTGATTTTCAGGGAAGGGGTGGTTTTTATCCAGACGAAAATTGTATATCCAAATAGAAAATGACGAGCCGAATAAAATGATATATCACACGTCGACGTAGACACTATATATACTATGTACAAGGAATTTGTTATGTTTGTTTACTGAGCACTTAGGTGGATTTTAATAGAAAATTACAAGTATGAAGAAATACTCTGTCGGGCCAATTTTCAATGTTCCTGTCGTCGGATTCCAACGGGAGAGGTGTCCAAAGATCGGGCTCGACGAGACGGTTATGCAGAACTAAAAATTTTTCCAATCGGGCCGGAAGGTACCAGCCTGGCTCCAAAAATGTGTATTTTGAACGATTTTCCCTTATTATTCCAGAATTTTTGTATGGCGGTGGTACCAAATTTTTCAGGATTTGGCAGCACAGCGGTAAGTTACTATTTATTTATCTATTTACACTAGTTATTCTATTTAAATTTAATTGTTATTTAATAAATTTCAAAAATTTCGGCTTTTTTGTTGATTTTCAGGGAAGGGGTGGTTTTTATCCAGACGAAAATTGTATATCCAAATAGAAAATGACGAGCCGAATAAAATGATATATCACACGTCGACGTAGACACTATATATACTATGTACAAGGAATTTGTTATGTTTGTTTACTGAGCACTTAGGTGGATTTTAATAGAAAATTACAAGTATGAAGAAATACTCTGTCGGGCCAATTTTCAATGTTCCTGTCGTCGGATTCCAACGGGAGAGGTGTCCAAAGATCGGGCTCGACGAGACGGTTATGCAGAACTAAAAATTTTTCCAATCGGGCCGGAAGGTACCAGCCTGGCTCCAAAAATGTGTATTTTGAACGATTTTCCCTTATTATTCCAGAATTTTTGTATGGCGGTGGTACCAAATTTTTCAGGATTTGGCAGCACAGCGGTAAGTTACTATTTATTTATCTATTTACACTAGTTATTCTATTTAAATTTAATTGTTATTTAATAAATTTCAAAAATTTCGGCTTTTTTGTTGATTTTCAGGGAAGGGGTGGTTTTTATCCAGACGAAAATTGTATATCCAAATAGAAAATGACGAGCCGAATAAAATGATATATCACACGTCGACGTAGACACTATATATACTATGTACAAGGAATTTGTTATGTTTGTTTACTGAGCACTTAGGTGGATTTTAATAGAAAATTACAAGTATGAAGAAATACTCTGTCGGGCCAATTTTCAATGTTCCTGTCGTCGGATTCCAACGGGAGAGGTGTCCAAAGATCGGGCTCGACGAGACGGTTATGCAGAACTAAAAATTTTTCCAATCGGGCCGGAAGGTACCAGCCTGGCTCCAAAAATGTGTATTTTGAACGATTTTCCCTTATTATTCCAGAATTTTTGTATGGCGGTGGTACCAAATTTTTCAGGATTTGGCAGCACAGCGGTAAGTTACTATTTATTTATCTATTTACACTAGTTATTCTATTTAAATTTAATTGTTATTTAATAAATTTCAAAAATTTCGGCTTTTTTGTTGATTTTCAGGGAAGGGGTGGTTTTTATCCAGACGAAAATTGTATATCCAAATAGAAAATGACGAGCCGAATAAAATGATATATCACACGTCGACGTAGACACTATATATACTATGTACAAGGAATTTGTTATGTTTGTTTACTGAGCACTTAGGTGGATTTTAATAGAAAATTACAAGTATGAAGAAATACTCTGTCGGGCCAATTTTCAATGTTCCTGTCGTCGGATTCCAACGGGAGAGGTGTCCAAAGATCGGGCTCGACGAGACGGTTATGCAGAACTAAAAATTTTTCCAATCGGGCCGGAAGGTACCAGCCTGGCTCCAAAAATGTGTATTTTGAACGATTTTCCCTTATTATTCCAGAATTTTTGTATGGCGGTGGTACCAAATTTTTCAGGATTTGGCAGCACAGCGGTAAGTTACTATTTATTTATCTATTTACACTAGTTATTCTATTTAAATTTAATTGTTATTTAATAAATTTCAAAAATTTCGGCTTTTTTGTTGATTTTCAGGGAAGGGGTGGTTTTTATCCAGACGAAAATTGTATATCCAAATAGAAAATGACGAGCCGAATAAAATGATATATCACACGTCGACGTAGACACTATATATACTATGTACAAGGAATTTGTTATGTTTGTTTACTGAGCACTTAGGTGGATTTTAATAGAAAATTACAAGTATGAAGAAATACTCTGTCGGGCCAATTTTCAATGTTCCTGTCGTCGGATTCCAACGGGAGAGGTGTCCAAAGATCGGGCTCGACGAGACGGTTATGCAGAACTAAAAATTTTTCCAATCGGGCCGGAAGGTACCAGCCTGGCTCCAAAAATGTGTATTTTGAACGATTTTCCCTTATTATTCCAGAATTTTTGTATGGCGGTGGTACCAAATTTTTCAGGATTTGGCAGCACAGCGGTAAGTTACTATTTATTTATCTATTTACACTAGTTATTCTATTTAAATTTAATTGTTATTTAATAAATTTCAAAAATTTCGGCTTTTCTGTTGATTTTCAGGGAAGGGGTGGTTTTTATCCAGACGAAAATTGTATATCCAAATAGAAAATGACGAGCCGAATAAAATGATATATCACACGTCGACGTAGACACTATATATACTATGTACAAGGAATTTGTTATGTTTGTTTACTGAGCACTTAGGTGGATTTTAATAGAAAATTACAAGTATGAAGAAATACTCTGTCGGGCCAATTTTCAATGTTCCTGTCGTCGGATTCCAACGGGAGAGGTGTCCAAAGATCGGGCTCGACGAGACGGTTATGCAGAACTAAAAATTTTTCCAATCGGGCCGGAAGGTACCAGCCTGGCTCCAAAAATGTGTATTTTGAACGATTTTCCCTTATTATTCCAGAATTTTTGTATGGCGGTGGTACCAAATTTTTCAGGATTTGGCAGCACAGCGGTAAGTTACTATTTATTTATCTATTTACACTAGTTATTCTATTTAAATTTAATTGTTATTTAATAAATTTCAAAAATTTCGGCTTTTTTGTTGATTTTCAGGGAAGGGGTGGTTTTTATCCAGACGAAAATTGTATATCCAAATAGAAAATGACGAGCCGAATAAAATGATATATCACACGTCGACGTAGACACTATATATACTATGTACAAGGAATTTGTTATGTTTGTTTACTGAGCACTTAGGTGGATTTTAATAGAAAATTACAAGTATGAAGAAATACTCTGTCGGGCCAATTTTCAATGTTCCTGTCGTCGGATTCCAACGGGAGAGGTGTCCAAAGATCGGGCTCGACGAGACGGTTATGCAGAACTAAAAATTTTTCCAATCGGGCCGGAAGGTACCAGCCTGGCTCCAAAAATGTGTATTTTGAACGATTTTCCCTTATTATTCCAGAATTTTTGTATGGCGGTGGTACCAAATTTTTCAGGATTTGGCAGCACAGCGGTAAGTTACTATTTATTTATCTATTTACACTAGTTATTCTATTTAAATTTAATTGTTATTTAATAAATTTCAAAAATTTCGGCTTTTTTGTTGATTTTCAGGGAAGGGGTGGTTTTTATCCAGACGAAAATTGTATATCCAAATAGAAAATGACGAGCCGAATAAAATGATATATCACACGTCGACGTAGACACTATATATACTATGTACAAGGAATTTGTTATGTTTGTTTACTGAGCACTTAGGTGGATTTTAATAGAAAATTACAAGTATGAAGAAATACTCTGTCGGGCCAATTTTCAATGTTCCTGTCGTCGGATTCCAACGGGAGAGGTGTCCAAAGATCGGGCTCGACGAGACGGTTATGCAGAACTAAAAATTTTTCCAATCGGGCCGGAAGGTACCAGCCTGGCTCCAAAAATGTGTATTTTGAACGATTTTCCCTTATTATTCCAGAATTTTTGTATGGCGGTGGTACCAAATTTTTCAGGATTTGGCAGCACAGCGGTAAGTTACTATTTATTTATCTATTTACACTAGTTATTCTATTTAAATTTAATTGTTATTTAATAAATTTCAAAAATTTCGGCTTTTTTGTTGATTTTCAGGGAAGGGGTGGTTTTTATCCAGACGAAAATTGTATATCCAAATAGAAAATGACGAGCCGAATAAAATGATATATCACACGTCGACGTAGACACTATATATACTATGTACAAGGAATTTGTTATGTTTGTTTACTGAGCACTTAGGTGGATTTTAATAGAAAATTACAAGTATGAAGAAATACTCTGTCGGGCCAATTTTCAATGTTCCTGTCGTCGGATTCCAACGGGAGAGGTGTCCAAAGATCGGGCTCGACGAGACGGTTATGCAGAACTAAAAATTTTTCCAATCGGGCCGGAAGGTACCAGCCTGGCTCCAAAAATGTGTATTTTGAACGATTTTCCCTTATTATTCCAGAATTTTTGTATGGCGGTGGTACCAAATTTTTCAGGATTTGGCAGCACAGCGGTAAGTTACTATTTATTTATCTATTTACACTAGTTATTCTATTTAAATTTAATTGTTATTTAATAAATTTCAAAAATTTCGGCTTTTTTGTTGATTTTCAGGGAAGGGGTGGTTTTTATCCAGACGAAAATTGTATATCCAAATAGAAAATGACGAGCCGAATAAAATGATATATCACACGTCGACGTAGACACTATATATACTATGTACAAGGAATTTGTTATGTTTGTTTACTGAGCACTTAGGTGGATTTTAATAGAAAATTACAAGTATGAAGAAATACTCTGTCGGGCCAATTTTCAATGTTCCTGTCGTCGGATTCCAACGGGAGAGGTGTCCAAAGATCGGGCTCGACGAGACGGTTATGCAGAACTAAAAATTTTTCCAATCGGGCCGGAAGGTACCAGCCTGGCTCCAAAAATGTGTATTTTGAACGATTTTCCCTTATTATTCCAGAATTTTTGTATGGCGGTGGTACCAAATTTTTCAGGATTTGGCAGCACAGCGGTAAGTTACTATTTATTTATCTATTTACACTAGTTATTCTATTTAAATTTAATTGTTATTTAATAAATTTCAAAAATTTCGGCTTTTTTGTTGATTTTCAGGGAAGGGGTGGTTTTTATCCAGACGAAAATTGTATATCCAAATAGAAAATGACGAGCCGAATAAAATGATATATCACACGTCGACGTAGACACTATATATACTATGTACAAGGAATTTGTTATGTTTGTTTACTGAGCACTTAGGTGGATTTTAATAGAAAATTACAAGTATGAAGAAATACTCTGTCGGGCCAATTTTCAATGTTCCTGTCGTCGGATTCCAACGGGAGAGGTGTCCAAAGATCGGGCTCGACGAGACGGTTATGCAGAACTAAAAATTTTTCCAATCGGGCCGGAAGGTACCAGCCTGGCTCCAAAAATGTGTATTTTGAACGATTTTCCCTTATTATTCCAGAATTTTTGTATGGCGGTGGTACCAAATTTTTCAGGATTTGGCAGCACAGCGGTAAGTTACTATTTATTTATCTATTTACACTAGTTATTCTATTTAAATTTAATTGTTATTTAATAAATTTCAAAAATTTCGGCTTTTTTGTTGATTTTCAGGGAAGGGGTGGTTTTTATCCAGACGAAAATTGTATATCCAAATAGAAAATGACGAGCCGAATAAAATGATATATCACACGTCGACGTAGACACTATATATACTATGTACAAGGAATTTGTTATGTTTGTTTACTGAGCACTTAGGTGGATTTTAATAGAAAATTACAAGTATGAAGAAATACTCTGTCGGGCCAATTTTCAATGTTCCTGTCGTCGGATTCCAACGGGAGAGGTGTCCAAAGATCGGGCTCGACGAGACGGTTATGCAGAACTAAAAATTTTTCCAATCGGGCCGGAAGGTACCAGCCTGGCTCCAAAAATGTGTATTTTGAACGATTTTCCCTTATTATTCCAGAATTTTTGTATGGCGGTGGTACCAAATTTTTCAGGATTTGGCAGCACAGCGGTAAGTTACTATTTATTTATCTATTTACACTAGTTATTCTATTTAAATTTAATTGTTATTTAATAAATTTCAAAAATTTCGGCTTTTTTGTTGATTTTCAGGGAAGGGGTGGTTTTTATCCAGACGAAAATTGTATATCCAAATAGAAAATGACGAGCCGAATAAAATGATATATCACACGTCGACGTAGACACTATATATACTATGTACAAGGAATTTGTTATGTTTGTTTACTGAGCACTTAGGTGGATTTTAATAGAAAATTACAAGTATGAAGAAATACTCTGTCGGGCCAATTTTCAATGTTCCTGTCGTCGGATTCCAACGGGAGAGGTGTCCAAAGATCGGGCTCGACGAGACGGTTATGCAGAACTAAAAATTTTTCCAATCGGGCCGGAAGGTACCAGCCTGGCTCCAAAAATGTGTATTTTGAACGATTTTCCCTTATTATTCCAGAATTTTTGTATGGCGGTGGTACCAAATTTTTCAGGATTTGGCAGCACAGCGGTAAGTTACTATTTATTTATCTATTTACACTAGTTATTCTATTTAAATTTAATTGTTATTTAATAAATTTCAAAAATTTCGGCTTTTTTGTTGATTTTCAGGGAAGGGGTGGTTTTTATCCAGACGAAAATTGTATATCCAAATAGAAAATGACGAGCCGAATAAAATGATATATCACACGTCGACGTAGACACTATATATACTATGTACAAGGAATTTGTTATGTTTGTTTACTGAGCACTTAGGTGGATTTTAATAGAAAATTACAAGTATGAAGAAATACTCTGTCGGGCCAATTTTCAATGTTCCTGTCGTCGGATTCCAACGGGAGAGGTGTCCAAAGATCGGGCTCGACGAGACGGTTATGCAGAACTAAAAATTTTTCCAATCGGGCCGGAAGGTACCAGCCTGGCTCCAAAAATGTGTATTTTGAACGATTTTCCCTTATTATTCCAGAATTTTTGTATGGCGGTGGTACCAAATTTTTCAGGATTTGGCAGCACAGCGGTAAGTTACTATTTATTTATCTATTTACACTAGTTATTCTATTTAAATTTAATTGTTATTTAATAAATTTCAAAAATTTCGGCTTTTTTGTTGATTTTCAGGGAAGGGGTGGTTTTTATCCAGACGAAAATTGTATATCCAAATAGAAAATGACGAGCCGAATAAAATGATATATCACACGTCGACGTAGACACTATATATACTATGTACAAGGAATTTGTTATGTTTGTTTACTGAGCACTTAGGTGGATTTTAATAGAAAATTACAAGTATGAAGAAATACTCTGTCGGGCCAATTTTCAATGTTCCTGTCGTCGGATTCCAACGGGAGAGGTGTCCAAAGATCGGGCTCGACGAGACGGTTATGCAGAACTAAAAATTTTTCCAATCGGGCCGGAAGGTACCAGCCTGGCTCCAAAAATGTGTATTTTGAACGATTTTCCCTTATTATTCCAGAATTTTTGTATGGCGGTGGTACCAAATTTTTCAGGATTTGGCAGCACAGCGGTAAGTTACTATTTATTTATCTATTTACACTAGTTATTCTATTTAAATTTAATTGTTATTTAATAAATTTCAAAAATTTCGGCTTTTTTGTTGATTTTCAGGGAAGGGGTGGTTTTTATCCAGACGAAAATTGTATATCCAAATAGAAAATGACGAGCCGAATAAAATGATATATCACACGTCGACGTAGACACTATATATACTATGTACAAGGAATTTGTTATGTTTGTTTACTGAGCACTTAGGTGGATTTTAATAGAAAATTACAAGTATGAAGAAATACTCTGTCGGGCCAATTTTCAATGTTCCTGTCGTCGGATTCCAACGGGAGAGGTGTCCAAAGATCGGGCTCGACGAGACGGTTATGCAGAACTAAAAATTTTTCCAATCGGGCCGGAAGGTACCAGCCTGGCTCCAAAAATGTGTATTTTGAACGATTTTCCCTTATTATTCCAGAATTTTTGTATGGCGGTGGTACCAAATTTTTCAGGATTTGGCAGCACAGCGGTAAGTTACTATTTATTTATCTATTTACACTAGTTATTCTATTTAAATTTAATTGTTATTTAATAAATTTCAAAAATTTCGGCTTTTTTGTTGATTTTCAGGGAAGGGGTGGTTTTTATCCAGACGAAAATTGTATATCCAAATAGAAAATGACGAGCCGAATAAAATGATATATCACACGTCGACGTAGACACTATATATACTATGTACAAGGAATTTGTTATGTTTGTTTACTGAGCACTTAGGTGGATTTTAATAGAAAATTACAAGTATGAAGAAATACTCTGTCGGGCCAATTTTCAATGTTCCTGTCGTCGGATTCCAACGGGAGAGGTGTCCAAAGATCGGGCTCGACGAGACGGTTATGCAGAACTAAAAATTTTTCCAATCGGGCCGGAAGGTACCAGCCTGGCTCCAAAAATGTGTATTTTGAACGATTTTCCCTTATTATTCCAGAATTTTTGTATGGCGGTGGTACCAAATTTTTCAGGATTTGGCAGCACAGCGGTAAGTTACTATTTATTTATCTATTTACACTAGTTATTCTATTTAAATTTAATTGTTATTTAATAAATTTCAAAAATTTCGGCTTTTTTGTTGATTTTCAGGGAAGGGGTGGTTTTTATCCAGACGAAAATTGTATATCCAAATAGAAAATGACGAGCCGAATAAAATGATATATCACACGTCGACGTAGACACTATATATACTATGTACAAGGAATTTGTTATGTTTGTTTACTGAGCACTTAGGTGGATTTTAATAGAAAATTACAAGTATGAAGAAATACTCTGTCGGGCCAATTTTCAATGTTCCTGTCGTCGGATTCCAACGGGAGAGGTGTCCAAAGATCGGGCTCGACGAGACGGTTATGCAGAACTAAAAATTTTTCCAATCGGGCCGGAAGGTACCAGCCTGGCTCCAAAAATGTGTATTTTGAACGATTTTCCCTTATTATTCCAGAATTTTTGTATGGCGGTGGTACCAAATTTTTCAGGATTTGGCAGCACAGCGGTAAGTTACTATTTATTTATCTATTTACACTAGTTATTCTATTTAAATTTAATTGTTATTTAATAAATTTCAAAAATTTCGGCTTTTCTGTTGATTTTCAGGGAAGGGGTGGTTTTTATCCAGACGAAAATTGTATATCCAAATAGAAAATGACGAGCCGAATAAAATGATATATCACACGTCGACGTAGACACTATATATACTATGTACAAGGAATTTGTTATGTTTGTTTACTGAGCACTTAGGTGGATTTTAATAGAAAATTACAAGTATGAAGAAATACTCTGTCGGGCCAATTTTCAATGTTCCTGTCGTCGGATTCCAACGGGAGAGGTGTCCAAAGATCGGGCTCGACGAGACGGTTATGCAGAACTAAAAATTTTTCCAATCGGGCCGGAAGGTACCAGCCTGGCTCCAAAAATGTGTATTTTGAACGATTTTCCCTTATTATTCCAGAATTTTTGTATGGCGGTGGTACCAAATTTTTCAGGATTTGGCAGCACAGCGGTAAGTTACTATTTATTTATCTATTTACACTAGTTATTCTATTTAAATTTAATTGTTATTTAATAAATTTCAAAAATTTCGGCTTTTCTGTTGATTTTCAGGGAAGGGGTGGTTTTTATCCAGACGAAAATTGTATATCCAAATAGAAAATGACGAGCCGAATAAAATGATATATCACACGTCGACGTAGACACTATATATACTATGTACAAGGAATTTTGGGTTAGGTTAGGTTAGGTTAGGTTAGGTTAGGTTAGGTTAGGTTAGGTTAGGTTAGGTTAGGTTAGGTTAGGTTAGGTTAGGTTAGGTTAGGTTAGGTTAGGTTAGGTTAGGTTAGGTTAGGTTAGGTTAGGTTAGGTTAGGTTAGGTTAGGTTAGGTTAGGTTAGGTTAGGTTAGGTTAGGTTAGGTTAGGTTAGGTTAGGTTAGGTTAGGTTAGGTTAGGTTAGGTTAGGTTAGGTTAGGTTAGGTTAGGTTAGGTTAGGTTAGGTTAGGTTAGGTTAGGTTAGGTTAGGTTAGGTTAGGTTAGGTTAGGTTAGGTTAGGTTAGGTTAGGTTAGGTTAGGTTAGGTTAGGTTAGGTTAGGTTAGGTTAGGTTAGGTTAGGTTAGGTTAGGTTAGGTTAGGTTAGGTTAGGTTAGGTTAGGTTAGGTTAGGTTAGGTTAGGTTAGGTTAGGTTAGGTTAGGTTAGGTTAGGTTAGGTTAGGTTAGGTTAGGTTAGGTTAGGTTAGGTTAGGTTAGGTTAGGTTAGGTTAGGTTAGGTTAGGTTAGGTTAGGTTAGGTTAGGTTAGGTTAGGTTAGGTTAGGTTAGGTTAGGTTAGGTTAGGTTAGGTTAGGTTAGGTTAGGTTAGGTTAGGTTAGGTTAGGTTAGGTTAGGTTAGGTTAGGTTAGGTTAGGTTAGGTTAGGTTAGGTTAGGTTAGGTTAGGTTAGGTTAGGTTAGGTTAGGTTAGGTTAGGTTAGGTTAGGTTAGGTTAGGTTAGGTTAGGTTAGGTTAGGTTAGGTTAGGTTAGGTTAGGTTAGGTTAGGTTAGGTTAGGTTAGGTTAGGTTAGGTTAGGTTAGGTTAGGTTAGGTTAGGTTAGGTTAGGTTAGGTTAGGTTAGGTTAGGTTAGGTTAGGTTAGGTTAGGTTAGGTTAGGTTAGGTTAGGTTAGGTTAGGTTAGGTTAGGTTAGGTTAGGTTAGGTTAGGTTAGGTTAGGTTAGGTTAGGTTAGGTTAGGTTAGGTTAGGTTAGGTTAGGTTAGGTTAGGTTAGGTTAGGTTAGGTTAGGTTAGGTTAGGTTAGGTTAGGTTAGGTTAGGTTAGGTTAGGTTAGGTTAGGTTAGGTTAGGTTAGGTTAGGTTAGGTTAGGTTAGGTTAGGTTAGGTTAGGTTAGGTTAGGTTAGGTTAGGTTAGGTTAGGTTAGGTTAGGTTAGGTTAGGTTAGGTTAGGTTAGGTTAGGTTAGGTTAGGTTAGGTTAGGTTAGGTTAGGTTAGGTTAGGTTAGGTTAGGTTAGGTTAGGTTAGGTTAGGTTAGGTTAGGTTAGGTTAGGTTAGGTTAGGTTAGGTTAGGTTAGGTTAGGTTAGGTTAGGTTAGGTTAGGTTAGGTTAGGTTAGGTTAGGTTAGGTTAGGTTAGGTTAGGTTAGGTTAGGTTAGGTTAGGTTAGGTTAGGTTAGGTTAGGTTAGGTTAGGTTAGGTTAGGTTAGGTTAGGTTAGGTTAGGTTAGGTTAGGTTAGGTTAGGTTAGGTTAGGTTAGGTTAGGTTAGGTTAGGTTAGGTTAGGTTAGGTTAGGTTAGGTTAGGTTAGGTTAGGTTAGGTTAGGTTAGGTTAGGTTAGGTTAGGTTAGGTTAGGTTAGGTTAGGTTAGGTTAGGTTAGGTTAGGTTAGGTTAGGTTAGGTTAGGTTAGGTTAGGTTAGGTTAGGTTAGGTTAGGTTAGGTTAGGTTAGGTTAGGTTAGGTTAGGTTAGGTTAGGTTAGGTTAGGTTAGGTTAGGTTAGGTTAGGTTAGGTTAGGTTAGGTTAGGTTAGGTTAGGTTAGGTTAGGTTAGGTTAGGTTAGGTTAGGTTAGGTTAGGTTAGGTTAGGTTAGGTTAGGTTAGGTTAGGTTAGGTTAGGTTAGGTTAGGTTAGGTTAGGTTAGGTTAGGTTAGGTTAGGTTAGGTTAGGTTAGGTTAGGTTAGGTTAGGTTAGGTTAGGTTAGGTTAGGTTAGGTTAGGTTAGGTTAGGTTAGGTTAGGTTAGGTTAGGTTAGGTTAGGTTAGGTTAGGTTAGGTTAGGTTAGGTTAGGTTAGGTTAGGTTAGGTTAGGTTAGGTTAGGTTAGGTTAGGTTAGGTTAGGTTAGGTTAGGTTAGGTTAGGTTAGGTTAGGTTAGGTTAGGTTAGGTTAGGTTAGGTTAGGTTAGGTTAGGTTAGGTTAGGTTAGGTTAGGTTAGGTTAGGTTAGGTTAGGTTAGGTTAGGTTAGGTTAGGTTAGGTTAGGTTAGGTTAGGTTAGGTTAGGTTAGGTTAGGTTAGGTTAGGTTAGGTTAGGTTAGGTTAGGTTAGGTTAGGTTAGGTTAGGTTAGGTTAGGTTAGGTTAGGTTAGGTTAGGTTAGGTTAGGTTAGGTTAGGTTAGGTTAGGTTAGGTTAGGTTAGGTTAGGTTAGGTTAGGTTAGGTTAGGTTAGGTTAGGTTAGGTTAGGTTAGGTTAGGTTAGGTTAGGTTAGGTTAGGTTAGGTTAGGTTAGGTTAGGTTAGGTTAGGTTAGGTTAGGTTAGGTTAGGTTAGGTTAGGTTAGGTTAGGTTAGGTTAGGTTAGGTTAGGTTAGGTTAGGTTAGGTTAGGTTAGGTTAGGTTAGGTTAGGTTAGGTTAGGTTAGGTTAGGTTAGGTTAGGTTAGGTTAGGTTAGGTTAGGTTAGGTTAGGTTAGGTTAGGTTAGGTTAGGTTAGGTTAGGTTAGGTTAGGTTAGGTTAGGTTAGGTTAGGTTAGGTTAGGTTAGGTTAGGTTAGGTTAGGTTAGGTTAGGTTAGGTTAGGTTAGGTTAGGTTAGGTTAGGTTAGGTTAGGTTAGGTTAGGTTAGGTTAGGTTAGGTTAGGTTAGGTTAGGTTAGGTTAGGTTAGGTTAGGTTAGGTTAGGTTAGGTTAGGTTAGGTTAGGTTAGGTTAGGTTAGGTTAGGTTAGGTTAGGTTAGGTTAGGTTAGGTTAGGTTAGGTTAGGTTAGGTTAGGTTAGGTTAGGTTAGGTTAGGTTAGGTTAGGTTAGGTTAGGTTAGGTTAGGTTAGGTTAGGTTAGGTTAGGTTAGGTTAGGTTAGGTTAGGTTAGGTTAGGTTAGGTTAGGTTAGGTTAGGTTAGGTTAGGTTAGGTTAGGTTAGGTTAGGTTAGGTTAGGTTAGGTTAGGTTAGGTTAGGTTAGGTTAGGTTAGGTTAGGTTAGGTTAGGTTAGGTTAGGTTAGGTTAGGTTAGGTTAGGTTAGGTTAGGTTAGGTTAGGTTAGGTTAGGTTAGGTTAGGTTAGGTTAGGTTAGGTTAGGTTAGGTTAGGTTAGGTTAGGTTAGGTTAGGTTAGGTTAGGTTAGGTTAGGTTAGGTTAGGTTAGGTTAGGTTAGGTTAGGTTAGGTTAGGTTAGGTTAGGTTAGGTTAGGTTAGGTTAGGTTAGGTTAGGTTAGGTTAGGTTAGGTTAGGTTAGGTTAGGTTAGGTTAGGTTAGGTTAGGTTAGGTTAGGTTAGGTTAGGTTAGGTTAGGTTAGGTTAGGTTAGGTTAGGTTAGGTTAGGTTAGGTTAGGTTAGGTTAGGTTAGGTTAGGTTAGGTTAGGTTAGGTTAGGTTAGGTTAGGTTAGGTTAGGTTAGGTTAGGTTAGGTTAGGTTAGGTTAGGTTAGGTTAGGTTAGGTTAGGTTAGGTTAGGTTAGGTTAGGTTAGGTTAGGTTAGGTTAGGTTAGGTTAGGTTAGGTTAGGTTAGGTTAGGTTAGGTTAGGTTAGGTTAGGTTAGGTTAGGTTAGGTTAGGTTAGGTTAGGTTAGGTTAGGTTAGGTTAGGTTAGGTTAGGTTAGGTTAGGTTAGGTTAGGTTAGGTTAGGTTAGGTTAGGTTAGGTTAGGTTAGGTTAGGTTAGGTTAGGTTAGGTTAGGTTAGGTTAGGTTAGGTTAGGTTAGGTTAGGTTAGGTTAGGTTAGGTTAGGTTAGGTTAGGTTAGGTTAGGTTAGGTTAGGTTAGGTTAGGTTAGGTTAGGTTAGGTTAGGTTAGGTTAGGTTAGGTTAGGTTAGGTTAGGTTAGGTTAGGTTAGGTTAGGTTAGGTTAGGTTAGGTTAGGTTAGGTTAGGTTAGGTTAGGTTAGGTTAGGTTAGGTTAGGTTAGGTTAGGTTAGGTTAGGTTAGGTTAGGTTAGGTTAGGTTAGGTTAGGTTAGGTTAGGTTAGGTTAGGTTAGGTTAGGTTAGGTTAGGTTAGGTTAGGTTAGGTTAGGTTAGGTTAGGTTAGGTTAGGTTAGGTTAGGTTAGGTTAGGTTAGGTTAGGTTAGGTTAGGTTAGGTTAGGTTAGGTTAGGTTAGGTTAGGTTAGGTTAGGTTAGGTTAGGTTAGGTTAGGTTAGGTTAGGTTAGGTTAGGTTAGGTTAGGTTAGGTTAGGTTAGGTTAGGTTAGGTTAGGTTAGGTTAGGTTAGGTTAGGTTAGGTTAGGTTAGGTTAGGTTAGGTTAGGTTAGGTTAGGTTAGGTTAGGTTAGGTTAGGTTAGGTTAGGTTAGGTTAGGTTAGGTTAGGTTAGGTTAGGTTAGGTTAGGTTAGGTTAGGTTAGGTTAGGTTAGGTTAGGTTAGGTTAGGTTAGGTTAGGTTAGGTTAGGTTAGGTTAGGTTAGGTTAGGTTAGGTTAGGTTAGGTTAGGTTAGGTTAGGTTAGGTTAGGTTAGGTTAGGTTAGGTTAGGTTAGGTTAGGTTAGGTTAGGTTAGGTTAGGTTAGGTTAGGTTAGGTTAGGTTAGGTTAGGTTAGGTTAGGTTAGGTTAGGTTAGGTTAGGTTAGGTTAGGTTAGGTTAGGTTAGGTTAGGTTAGGTTAGGTTAGGTTAGGTTAGGTTAGGTTAGGTTAGGTTAGGTTAGGTTAGGTTAGGTTAGGTTAGGTTAGGTTAGGTTAGGTTAGGTTAGGTTAGGTTAGGTTAGGTTAGGTTAGGTTAGGTTAGGTTAGGTTAGGTTAGGTTAGGTTAGGTTAGGTTAGGTTAGGTTAGGTTAGGTTAGGTTAGGTTAGGTTAGGTTAGGTTAGGTTAGGTTAGGTTAGGTTAGGTTAGGTTAGGTTAGGTTAGGTTAGGTTAGGTTAGGTTAGGTTAGGTTAGGTTAGGTTAGGTTAGGTTAGGTTAGGTTAGGTTAGGTTAGGTTAGGTTAGGTTAGGTTAGGTTAGGTTAGGTTAGGTTAGGTTAGGTTAGGTTAGGTTAGGTTAGGTTAGGTTAGGTTAGGTTAGGTTAGGTTAGGTTAGGTTAGGTTAGGTTAGGTTAGGTTAGGTTAGGTTAGGTTAGGTTAGGTTAGGTTAGGTTAGGTTAGGTTAGGTTAGGTTAGGTTAGGTTAGGTTAGGTTAGGTTAGGTTAGGTTAGGTTAGGTTAGGTTAGGTTAGGTTAGGTTAGGTTAGGTTAGGTTAGGTTAGGTTAGGTTAGGTTAGGTTAGGTTAGGTTAGGTTAGGTTAGGTTAGGTTAGGTTAGGTTAGGTTAGGTTAGGTTAGGTTAGGTTAGGTTAGGTTAGGTTAGGTTAGGTTAGGTTAGGTTAGGTTAGGTTAGGTTAGGTTAGGTTAGGTTAGGTTAGGTTAGGTTAGGTTAGGTTAGGTTAGGTTAGGTTAGGTTAGGTTAGGTTAGGTTAGGTTAGGTTAGGTTAGGTTAGGTTAGGTTAGGTTAGGTTAGGTTAGGTTAGGTTAGGTTAGGTTAGGTTAGGTTAGGTTAGGTTAGGTTAGGTTAGGTTAGGTTAGGTTAGGTTAGGTTAGGTTAGGTTAGGTTAGGTTAGGTTAGGTTAGGTTAGGTTAGGTTAGGTTAGGTTAGGTTAGGTTAGGTTAGGTTAGGTTAGGTTAGGTTAGGTTAGGTTAGGTTAGGTTAGGTTAGGTTAGGTTAGGTTAGGTTAGGTTAGGTTAGGTTAGGTTAGGTTAGGTTAGGTTAGGTTAGGTTAGGTTAGGTTAGGTTAGGTTAGGTTAGGTTAGGTTAGGTTAGGTTAGGTTAGGTTAGGTTAGGTTAGGTTAGGTTAGGTTAGGTTAGGTTAGGTTAGGTTAGGTTAGGTTAGGTTAGGTTAGGTTAGGTTAGGTTAGGTTAGGTTAGGTTAGGTTAGGTTAGGTTAGGTTAGGTTAGGTTAGGTTAGGTTAGGTTAGGTTAGGTTAGGTTAGGTTAGGTTAGGTTAGGTTAGGTTAGGTTAGGTTAGGTTAGGTTAGGTTAGGTTAGGTTAGGTTAGGTTAGGTTAGGTTAGGTTAGGTTAGGTTAGGTTAGGTTAGGTTAGGTTAGGTTAGGTTAGGTTAGGTTAGGTTAGGTTAGGTTAGGTTAGGTTAGGTTAGGTTAGGTTAGGTTAGGTTAGGTTAGGTTAGGTTAGGTTAGGTTAGGTTAGGTTAGGTTAGGTTAGGTTAGGTTAGGTTAGGTTAGGTTAGGTTAGGTTAGGTTAGGTTAGGTTAGGTTAGGTTAGGTTAGGTTAGGTTAGGTTAGGTTAGGTTAGGTTAGGTTAGGTTAGGTTAGGTTAGGTTAGGTTAGGTTAGGTTAGGTTAGGTTAGGTTAGGTTAGGTTAGGTTAGGTTAGGTTAGGTTAGGTTAGGTTAGGTTAGGTTAGGTTAGGTTAGGTTAGGTTAGGTTAGGTTAGGTTAGGTTAGGTTAGGTTAGGTTAGGTTAGGTTAGGTTAGGTTAGGTTAGGTTAGGTTAGGTTAGGTTAGGTTAGGTTAGGTTAGGTTAGGTTAGGTTAGGTTAGGTTAGGTTAGGTTAGGTTAGGTTAGGTTAGGTTAGGTTAGGTTAGGTTAGGTTAGGTTAGGTTAGGTTAGGTTAGGTTAGGTTAGGTTAGGTTAGGTTAGGTTAGGTTAGGTTAGGTTAGGTTAGGTTAGGTTAGGTTAGGTTAGGTTAGGTTAGGTTAGGTTAGGTTAGGTTAGGTTAGGTTAGGTTAGGTTAGGTTAGGTTAGGTTAGGTTAGGTTAGGTTAGGTTAGGTTAGGTTAGGTTAGGTTAGGTTAGGTTAGGTTAGGTTAGGTTAGGTTAGGTTAGGTTAGGTTAGGTTAGGTTAGGTTAGGTTAGGTTAGGTTAGGTTAGGTTAGGTTAGGTTAGGTTAGGTTAGGTTAGGTTAGGTTAGGTTAGGTTAGGTTAGGTTAGGTTAGGTTAGGTTAGGTTAGGTTAGGTTAGGTTAGGTTAGGTTAGGTTAGGTTAGGTTAGGTTAGGTTAGGTTAGGTTAGGTTAGGTTAGGTTAGGTTAGGTTAGGTTAGGTTAGGTTAGGTTAGGTTAGGTTAGGTTAGGTTAGGTTAGGTTAGGTTAGGTTAGGTTAGGTTAGGTTAGGTTAGGTTAGGTTAGGTTAGGTTAGGTTAGGTTAGGTTAGGTTAGGTTAGGTTAGGTTAGGTTAGGTTAGGTTAGGTTAGGTTAGGTTAGGTTAGGTTAGGTTAGGTTAGGTTAGGTTAGGTTAGGTTAGGTTAGGTTAGGTTAGGTTAGGTTAGGTTAGGTTAGGTTAGGTTAGGTTAGGTTAGGTTAGGTTAGGTTAGGTTAGGTTAGGTTAGGTTAGGTTAGGTTAGGTTAGGTTAGGTTAGGTTAGGTTAGGTTAGGTTAGGTTAGGTTAGGTTAGGTTAGGTTAGGTTAGGTTAGGTTAGGTTAGGTTAGGTTAGGTTAGGTTAGGTTAGGTTAGGTTATGGTTAGGTTAGGTTAGGTTAGGTTAGGTTAGGTTAGGTTAGGTTAGGTTAGGTTAGGTTAGGTTAGGTTAGGTTAGGTTAGGTTAGGTTAGGTTAGGTTAGGTTAGGTTAGGTTAGGTTAGGTTAGGTTAGGTTAGGTTAGGTTAGGTTAGGTTAGGTTAGGTTAGGTTAGGTTAGGTTAGGTTAGGTTAGGTTAGGTTAGGTTAGGTTAGGTTAGGTTAGGTTAGGTTAGGTTAGGTTAGGTTAGGTTAGGTTAGGTTAGGTTAGGTTAGGTTAGGTTAGGTTAGGTTAGGTTAGGTTAGGTTAGGTTAGGTTAGGTTAGGTTAGGTTAGGTTAGGTTAGGTTAGGTTAGGTTAGGTTAGGTTAGGTTAGGTTAGGTTAGGTTAGGTTAGGTTAGGTTAGGTTAGGTTAGGTTAGGTTAGGTTAGGTTAGGTTAGGTTAGGTTAGGTTAGGTTAGGTTAGGTTAGGTTAGGTTAGGTTAGGTTAGGTTAGGTTAGGTTAGGTTAGGTTAGGTTAGGTTAGGTTAGGTTAGGTTAGGTTAGGTTAGGTTAGGTTAGGTTAGGTTAGGTTAGGTTAGGTTAGGTTAGGTTAGGTTAGGTTAGGTTAGGTTAGGTTAGGTTAGGTTAGGTTAGGTTAGGTTAGGTTAGGTTAGGTTAGGTTAGGTTAGGTTAGGTTAGGTTAGGTTAGGTTAGGTTAGGTTAGGTTAGGTTAGGTTAGGTTAGGTTAGGTTAGGTTAGGTTAGGTTAGGTTAGGTTAGGTTAGGTTAGGTTAGGTTAGGTTAGGTTAGGTTAGGTTAGGTTAGGTTAGGTTAGGTTAGGTTAGGTTAGGTTAGGTTAGGTTAGGTTAGGTTAGGTTAGGTTAGGTTAGGTTAGGTTAGGTTAGGTTAGGTTAGGTTAGGTTAGGTTAGGTTAGGTTAGGTTAGGTTAGGTTAGGTTAGGTTAGGTTAGGTTAGGTTAGGTTAGGTTAGGTTAGGTTAGGTTAGGTTAGGTTAGGTTAGGTTAGGTTAGGTTAGGTTAGGTTAGGTTAGGTTAGGTTAGGTTAGGTTAGGTTAGGTTAGGTTAGGTTAGGTTAGGTTAGGTTAGGTTAGGTTAGGTTAGGTTAGGTTAGGTTAGGTTAGGTTAGGTTAGGTTAGGTTAGGTTAGGTTAGGTTAGGTTAGGTTAGGTTAGGTTAGGTTAGGTTAGGTTAGGTTAGGTTAGGTTAGGTTAGGTTAGGTTAGGTTAGGTTAGGTTAGGTTAGGTTAGGTTAGGTTAGGTTAGGTTAGGTTAGGTTAGGTTAGGTTAGGTTAGGTTAGGTTAGGTTAGGTTAGGTTAGGTTAGGTTAGGTTAGGTTAGGTTAGGTTAGGTTAGGTTAGGTTAGGTTAGGTTAGGTTAGGTTAGGTTAGGTTAGGTTAGGTTAGGTTAGGTTAGGTTAGGTTAGGTTAGGTTAGGTTAGGTTAGGTTAGGTTAGGTTAGGTTAGGTTAGGTTAGGTTAGGTTAGGTTAGGTTAGGTTAGGTTAGGTTAGGTTAGGTTAGGTTAGGTTAGGTTAGGTTAGGTTAGGTTAGGTTAGGTTAGGTTAGGTTAGGTTAGGTTAGGTTAGGTTAGGTTAGGTTAGGTTAGGTTAGGTTAGGTTAGGTTAGGTTAGGTTAGGTTAGGTTAGGTTAGGTTAGGTTAGGTTAGGTTAGGTTAGGTTAGGTTAGGTTAGGTTAGGTTAGGTTAGGTTAGGTTAGGTTAGGTTAGGTTAGGTTAGGTTAGGTTAGGTTAGGTTAGGTTAGGTTAGGTTAGGTTAGGTTAGGTTAGGTTAGGTTAGGTTAGGTTAGGTTAGGTTAGGTTAGGTTAGGTTAGGTTAGGTTAGGTTAGGTTAGGTTAGGTTAGGTTAGGT
>JAUPFN010000091.1:0-37932 GCA_036924255.1 Apodemia mormo
GTATTAGTATCGTTGACTAACACCCATAACACAAGCAAATAATTTGCTTACTTGGGGTTAGATCAGTAAGTGTAATTTGTCCCGTGAATACTTATTTATTTCATCGGTTAGTATTTTAACTCTGTATTTATTGCTGTAAATACAAGCAACATTGGCATCTTAAGGAATTGCCTTGAATGACGTATCCAATTTAATCCTTGGGTAAGGCAATGTTATTAGAAGTCTCGATAGTAGTGATAAGTTACGCCAATCGTTTGCCTTTCACGAATTGCCTGGTAGAATATCAGATGGTCAATTTATTCAAAGGAGGGACGGACCACACGACCTACAACCATTTTCTTTAATTAAGAAATTAATATAACACCATGTAAGAGTGAAATATTACTTATCCATATTAATATTTAATAGAGAACTAGCTGACCACGCAAACATTGTTCTGCTTTTTAACTACTCTTATTTTTTTTATATTTTCTCACCTTTTAAACCTTCCCTGGACTTCAACAATTAATACAAAACCAAAATTAGCCAAATCGGTTCAGCCGTTCTCGAGTTTTAGCGAGACTAACGAACAGCAATTGATTTTTGTATATATAGTTATTTTTGTATTTGTTATTATAATTTTTGTATAAATTAAAGAAAAAACATTTTTTAAAAACAAGCTTTTATTAATTGTTGTTTAAGAAAAATAACTAAAAGGATAAACATAATTTAATTTTGACTGAAAATAAGCCGTTTACATTTTTGTATAATAAGCCATTTTGTAATAAGCCATTTACATTCGAAGGTCAACTTCGAATGAGGCTCCTTTGTCTGTCTGAAAATCATCGCATCTAATCTAATTTTTTTTCTATATTAATTACTTCTATATTAATTAATTATTTATTTCTATATTAATTAATTATTTCTATATTAATTAATTAATTATTTCTATATTAATTAATTAATTGATTAATATTAATTAATTGATTGATTAATATTAATTAATTAATTAATTAATTAATGTTTTAAATGCGAAAGTTTGGATGGATGTTTGTTACTCAATCACGCAAAAACTACTGGACGGATTTGAATGAAATTTGACACACAGGTAGATGATAACCTGGAATAGCACATTGGCTACTTTTTATCCCGGAAAAATTAGTTAATTCCGCGGGATTCACCAAAAACTTTTATAATGCAGGGGGCTTCACGCTGCAGCTAGTAGTTACATTTTCAAACTTTAAAACTTCATGTAATATGTAAGTATTAAATCTTTGTATAACCGCCCCGTTGGTCGAGTGGTGAGCGACCCTGACTACGCAATCGACGGGGCTCGAGTTCAATCTCCGACGGGGACAAGCATTCGTGTGATGAGCATAAATGTTTGTATTCCTTACAACTTACACCCATAACACAAGTAAATAATTTGCTTACTTTGGTTAACCCTAATGTAAGATCAGTAAATGTAATATGTCCCGTAAATATATTTTTTTTATTTTTAGATCCTTAACGTATATATATATATATATATATATATATATATATATATATATATATATATGTATATATATATATATATATATATATATATATATATATATATATATATATATATATATATATATATATACACATACATATATAAAACATAATTTTACATGTATTATGCACAAGTATCATTTATCACGACCAAATGTAATTAACATTCTGCTTCTTAACTTATCTTGAAATGTCCATAGACTATAGAGAAGAACAGTGTTGATAGTGACATGTCTGTCTGATCAAACGATTAAACTGATTTTCGCAATGCTATTTGTATTATTACATTGATATAAAAAACCCAAGATACACAATCAATATCTCAAAAACGTCCTCCAAAAATGAGCGCACAATTTCAAATTGTGCGCTCATTTTAAATTGAATCGTGTCAAAAGCAACGTACAAAAATAAATAAAATTGACACTGTCAATTTTATTTATTTATGTACGTTGCTTTGTAAAAACAACTATAAATCTTGCGCTTAAGGTTGGATATGCAAAGACGTATGTTTTTGTCATATCTATAACTATTTCAATGAAATCAGGGACATTTTTGTCTGTCAATTTTGTTCAGGACTGTGCATCTTGGGTTTTTTATATCAATCTATTATTAGCTTTATTTTGACAAACAGTGCACTTATCATGGTCTCACCAATGGCCACAGAATTATAACACGAGCAGTGTTTGTAAAATCTCGGACACTGAGACGGTTATGACAATAAACAAGACACTATTAAATAGTGATGTTCACTTTTAAATATTTGCTAAATTAAAGGGAAATTAAAGGAAAAACGGTAGAATTTCAAAATAAACTAATATTTTTATAAAATATACAATAATTTTAGTATTTCTTTGGTAATGTCTTTGAGCTACCCATTCGTCTCATTCAGGTTCGACAGAGCTTTGTTATTCACTGTATAAATTCTAAAAACTATTGTTCTAGAGAATAAATAATCGCCGTTATTTCGTCAGCACGTGTTATTGTTGCATTTCCATTCTCGATCATCGAATTCTTTTATATCTTGTCACTGATTCTTGTCACTGACCTGATCCTTAGTTTGGCTTTTAACCTGTAAATAAATATTTATATTAGAAATAATACAGATAAAGGAATTTACGATACTTGTAAGAGTCAAAGCCAATAAGACAACAGATCCAGCGCGCGTAACTGACACCAGCCGTCATCATAAGTGTCCAATTTTGCTAATCGTTCTCATTTTATGATCTGTCTGGCAAATAATACTAACAGACCTTTTTGAAACAGTCTTGCAGAATGGCACAAACAATTCCTAACTATCCTTTGATATAAATAACCCAATAAAAATAGTTTAAATAAAAATCGTGTTAAAAATAAAACTGAAAATTGTTGAAAACAATCGCTATTTTTCGAGATTCGTTTAAAATATGAAATTGACGCGGGTATCTATTTCGATTCGATTTCGTATATTGGAATTTATTGATTGAAATTCAGTTTTTGCTTTTTGAACTTCTATTTAAATATTCAGGTTAAGAGCAGGCTAATAGGGCTAGGCTATAACGACGTGAGAGTGATGGTAATGGTGGTGGTGGTGAAAAATATCGTAATAAGGGTGATGGTTACAATGGTGGTGACAGTGTTGGTGATGATTACGATGATGTGAATGCTAAGGTCATTAGAATTTTCCAAACTATTTTAACATCTACCGGTGGGAGGGATGCACTGTGTCGGGCTCTCGGCTGCATGGGAGCCACCATCTTGCTTGTTTCCTCCGTGAAACAGTTTAGCTGTGTTTCGGAGAAATGGGCATAACAGGCAGTGTAATTACTGGCACCGAGACTCAACATATTATGTCTCAGGATAGGCAACACATAAGTGAGCTACCTGGGCCAGTTCCAGGTAAACCAGTTTATGTTCATTGACGATGGCACGTCTGTGAGTTTGCCTTTCCAACTAACATAAAAAAACATTATTTTAACTTGCCCGTATTTTTATCCTTAATATCACCGCAACAAAGTTGTTCATGGGTGCTTCGAACAAAAGCCATGTAATTAAACTTGCTCCATAGGACACTATAGTAACTCCGAACGCATCAACAAGCTGAAAAGAGCATATATTGACAAATGTATGCATATGTATTTAAAATATACTTAAAATGGGAAAAGGGTTAAATTGAATTAAGTTACGAGTATAAAAATATACTTATAATGTCTAAAAGGTCAAGCTGAATTGCGTCACGATTATAAAAATATACTTACAATTCTGAAGGGGTTAAACTACATTACATTACGAGTAACTTTGAAAAGGTCAAACTGAATTATGTAACAAGTATTCAAATTAAATTAACGATGGTAAAAAGCTCAAACTGAGTTGTATTACGAGTATTTAAAATGTACTGACGGAGAGCTCAAACTGAATTGTGTAAAGAATATTAAAATATACTTACAGAAGTAAAGAGGTCAAACTGAATTGCGTTATGAGTATAAAAATATACTTTCTTACGATTCTTAAGGGGTCAAACTATATTGCGTGACAAGTATGCAGCATATGTATGTATGAGGGACCGTCTACCGAAAATCGAAACCATGGATTTGGACCATGATTCTAAGGTGAAAATCGTTGGAAAATTGTGGGAGAAGTTTTTGATTTTTTTTAAGGATTTTTTACCTTAACTGTGTATAATTTGACTTATCCTAATACTCTACAGTGCGTATTCTAAAAATAGTAAAATTTAAGGAAATATACAAAATAAGTAATATATTATGTGCCACATACCGTGCTGAATAAACGGCTGGTTCAAGAATTCCGCGGACGCGAAGTGTGAGAGCATTGTACGCCTTACATTGCGTGACGTGAAAATAAGAAAAAAATATAAAACTCAAATTTTTTATTTCCCGCAAAAAAAGGAATTGACAACATGACAAGAACGTTAAAATGGCATGGTTTCTTAATGATTTTTCGGTAGACCCTCCCTTACATGCTGTACAAATTTACAATCGTGTAAAAGTCAAACTTAATTACGTTTGGAGTATTAAAAATATACTTATATTGGCGAAGAGGTCTAAACGAATTGTGTAGAAGTATTAAAATATACTTACAATGGTAAAGAGGACAAACTGAATTACGTCAGAAAAATTAAAATACACTTGAAATGGCGAAGAGGTCAAACTAAATTGTAGTACGAGTATTAAATTATACTTACAACGGTGAAAACGTCAAACTAAATTATGTTATGATAATTTAAAATATACTTAAAATTGTGAAGAAAGAGGTTGTATTTGTTTCGAATATTCAAAATATATTTGCAATGGGGAGTTCAAATTAAAGTGCATTATGAGTATTCAAAATATAATGAAGAGGTCAAACTGAATTGCGTTACAAGTATTTAAAACATACTTACAATGTTGAAGAGGTCAAACTGAATTGCGTTACGAGTATTCAAAACTTTTTTACATATCACGAAAGCGTGTGTCAAATATAACCCATATGACAGTTTGCTAAATGGTACCATAAATGAAGAACCTAAGAAACTGGATACAAATGCTGTAACAAGAAAGTATATCAAATATTTTGCTACACATAAAATTGTCCCTGGGTCATAATCTAACTGTGGTATGTTAATGCCCCCGTGACTCGATAGAGCACGTAAAGCTGAAGGTCTTGGGTATTGCTAGAAACATGCCGTAATCGTTATAAGGTTGGTCAAGGTACTGATAGGTGGTGAGATGGGTGGTGATTCACCACCTATCTCACCAACCAACGAACCAGTCTATCACGGTTAACCGCAAAGTTACCGCTACGACTATGCGTACAGTAATTTTCTTAAATCATAAAACAGAAACAAGCTGACGGAAAGAGATCCTGATGGAAAGAGACCACTATTGCCTATATACATCAAAGATGTTAATGGTGGAGTCACATGAATTTATATACCGGTTACCTTACCCTCCGAACCAAAAGACGACCGTGACAATCACTGACCCTATTGTGGCACGAATAGGTAAGGTGGTGGTACTAAACCAGGATAAAACATTGCAAAATTCTACTACCTAGTAGTCACGATGGTAATGACTGTTATAGCCAATCGTTTTCCTCTTACGAGCTGTCTAGCAAAACAGCAGATTCCTTAAAAGAAGCCCAGATCTACATGGACCTAAACCGTAAAGGAAATACCGTAATCGGATATCGGCTATTGCAGTATTATTGCGATTAAATTATAACTCAAAATTAAAAATGTAATAGACCCCGACTTCCTGTTTCTTGTGCATCATTAACAGAACAAAACGTTAATAAATTTTATATCTAATCATCTCTTTTCATCATCTGATGATCATCGAATGAGAATTTAGCGTGCAATATCATAAAATATCACAGAAGTAACAGAATACCAAATTTAATTTCTTCAGGACTATAATAGTTGTTTAATTCCTTTAACCAGCGATCGGTTGTGCTCGAAATTAAACCACAGAATAAACAAAAAATATTTTTGAAAACTGACTTTAGCCGTAAAGAAAACAATAAACATGTGACTACATTATCGTGTATGTCACAGCAATACAGTGTGTCCAATGGTTATTTTTTCTAATTTGTATTTTTTTTAAAAACTTACGTGCATCTCCATAAACACATATTATAATTAGGAAGCATATTGCTATTGCCCAGATAGGTCTGCTAATGCCTGCAAAAATAGCTGCTTCCATTGCGTTATATTCTCTTAAATTTAAAGTTCCGCTAAATGCTATTATAGCCAGTAACGTGATTGTTATTGCTACTAATCCCATTGCTGATAATTGCTGAAAAAAATTAATAAAAAGTTAATAGAAGATGTTCTACATAACGGATATTTTTATAAAATATAACCGCTCACACCACCAGCCATTTTTGCATTTTTTTCTAAAAAACACGGACCGTTACGCGCACACGTTCAGAGTTCGTTCTTGTGGACCGTGGTCACAAAAATGATTTATGTGTTGCTTCGATTGAATCCGATACTGTAAAGCGTATATTTTTTAAGAGGTCTTGAGCACTGCAATACACTGGTGTGAGAATTGTTTAATTTAAATGGCTTAAGCTACAAAATAATTCAGGTGTAACACGACACTTTGAGAAAAATATGTCTATTTGTTAGTCGAGGATTTTTAATTCAAAAAGTAAATAGATGACCTATGCTTTTTATATTTTTTTTATATAATTGGTAAACATATACATACGGAAAAAAAATAAACAATATATATTACAGTACATATTATATTACAGTAAATATTTATTAATATATATATTACAGTAAATATTTATTTACATAAATATTAATATATATATTTTTTCATAATTAATACGTAGGTGTTTTCGTAATTTTTAAATATTTATTTCTTTTTCAATTTAACAGCTATTTTAATTATTTTTTAAATATTGTTTAGGATATTTCACATTCACATCATATGATTTTTTTTGAGATCATAGATATCAACACTAAAATTTACGAAAATAAATAAAAATAGGTACCGTCATACCCAAAGCGCTGGTATCATCAAGTTGGTCGTTAACGAAAAATATGTTTTATTAATTGATATTTACGGTTTTTTTAAAAATTATTATCTAAACTGTTAGATCTTGAACTAATCTTGATTATAAATAAAGTTTAATTATTGATTAATACGCCAAAACACTTTTAAATTAACCTGTATCATAAACTGCAACCAACACATAACACACAGCACGAATCAAAATGGCGGACTAAGTTCTTTTATTTTTCCCCAAGAGCGTATTTGAAAAAAGAATGCCAATTTGATGTTATTCTGTACAATGTTTCGTTCGAAAACGATAAAATACCATAGAGTATTGCATTAAAACTGATAAATAGTGAAAATATTGTATTTTTGGATGATGTTAGCGTTGGTCCCTATAGAGACCATAGCGTATTAACGGTGTTTTCTCAGAGGTCTCATTAGTTACCAAAGTGATGTGAGCGGATAATAGTAAACAGGCTGACGGTTGTTGATGGAAAAAGAAAATCACGGCCTACGACACGAGATGTTATTGACGCTTTGTTATCTGTGTGGTAGAGATGGAATGAGGAAAAATTTGAGCTTATCAACTAAGCTACAAATTAGAATATGTCAGTGACAATCAAAGACATTGTTACGACGGGAATAGATAAGGCGATGGCACCAAAACGCGAGCGAGACGTTGCAGAACTCTAATACCTAGCTATAATCTAATAGTCACGATATTAGTAAGATTTATGAGCCTTGTCTCACCTTTTACGAGATGTCTAATACAAAGGCGATCTATTATTTTAAAGGGGCCCAGGATAAAATCAAAACTAAGCAAAACAGTCACAGAGTAAATTATATAGTCAGAAATCTTTCATCTGTCACAAAGCGTATATATGATAGGTATATAATATGTACCATAATTGCATGTATAAGTAGAATATTTTCCGTTAATAGATTAGAATTGACAAAACTACATATATATTCGAATGCATTAAAATAGAAATATAACTAAGTAATTATTACTAAAACAAAAAGTGGCAATGTTACCTGATTTAAAAAAAATCCTCCTTATAACGGAATCGGTACAAATAATTATAAGAACGAATCGAATGACACTTCTAAAGCTAAATTCATCAAGCCAAATTCATCAAGAAATATATTAAAAAATGTAAAAAAATGATATAACAACAACAACAACATATCTTCACGCCAGATCCCTTACGGGGTAGGCAGAGAGAACCGAGTGCCATACATCACGATCCTTGCAGGCTTGTCTCGCTTCTTCCACATTCATCACTCTTTTCATACACACACGCCGGTTGCGAAGACTCTTGACACCACCTTCGGACAGTACTCGATCAATCTGATCGTGGTATGTCAGTCTTGGTCTTCCCCGGTACCTACATCCTTCCACATTCGCATTGTATATCTGTTTTGTTAACCTTTCATCTACCATTCTTTCTACATGTCCGAACCAACGGAGCATGCCCTTTCTCATCTTTATACCGACACTTTCTTTCAAACCTAGCCTCTCTCTCACTTCGGCATTACGAACCCGGTCCGCGAGTGTCACACCAAATATTTTTCTTAGCGACCTCATCTCGACCGCGTTGATTCTACTTTCATGCCCTTTCTGACATACCCAACTCTCACTTCCATACAAAAAATGATATATTTTCCCTTTAAGCGCCTTTGGTTAAAAAATGAAAAATATGCATTAATTCTTAAGTGTCACATGAAGTATATACCTCCCACGGGATTTAGCACTTTGTGAAACCACTTTGTTCCGTTCTCAAACCAAAAGAAATTATTCTACGTTCATGTAAATAAAGTACCTAAATGTAAAAGAAATAAGCTTAACAAAAATTACCTTAGACATAAATTTCTTCCGTGGTTCAAAATATTTTGTCATTATATATGCAAGACCAAGTCCAATAAGATAAGGACTGGCACGAAGATGTGAATAAATATAGGTAGGCGTATTAATTATATTAGCCCGTTGTGTTCTATGAGCGCTAAAAATAATATATTTATGAAAATCTTGCCTTACCACTATATATCTAAGGTTTTATTTAAGTATGATTAAACTAATGTGTATTTTAAAATTTATAACCAGAGATGAAGATAAACTTTCACTTAATTTAAATAGTAGTTTTTTCCCGTGTTCCCGTTCCCGTGATCCCGGGCTCCTTTGAAGAATAGACCGGCTCCCGTTCTGCCAGCCAGTTCGTAAATGACGACCGATTGGCTATGCGAGTCACTAACATCGTAACTACTAGGTGGTAGAGTTCTGCATTAGCTTGCCCGGGTCTGGTACCACCGCCTTACCTATTCCTGCCGCAATAGCGTCAGTGTTAGTAACTGACGTGTTCCGGTTGCACCTCGCCACAAGATAGCAACGCACCATTAACATTTTTGGTGTCTATAGGCGATGGTTGACTCCTTTCATCAGAAGTCTCCTTCTGCTTATTTGCTATCTTATGATGTAAAAAAAAGTAGTGCCATAATATTATATTTTCTTAAACTTTCTACATTACGTGTATTTTGTTTGCCTGCTTACTTGAATTCAGCACATCGCCACATGAAAATCACGTTGTAAAATAAAATGATACCTTTTAAAAAATCACTTATAAAAATAAGCTTAATTAAAGACCTTAAGACACCTCCTGGTGGTATGCAAAGATAATACGAAGTACACTTATGTGTAGCATCTTTAGACCTTGAGAAAACCAACATTTGTCACTTAACATAAAGAGAGCCGTAGGTTTAGTTTTTAATTAAGATTATAACAGAATATTCTTAATAGATTTTGTTTTACTTACTCCAAACTTAGTTCCAATACTGCAGGTAATTTTCTCACATAAGTCTCAATAGCAGGTAGAAGAACAGAAAGACATGTTATGAAAATGTACATATGTACTGCTTTCCTTTTATTCTGTTGGTATATCCAATACAGCATAACACAGAATATTGTTAAATGAAAATCACATGCTATGAACCATGCTATTGGAAAACACTGTAAAATCATGAATACTTGTAAAATTGTTAAGTAAATTATTGTCATAGATTATTCAAAGTTGCATTTAATTATTCGTATACTAGCGACCTGCCCGCGGTTTCACCCGCGTAGCTTATGTTTCCATGGGAATATCGGAAAGATTTATATACTATAACCTTCCTCAAGAATTAATCTATCGATTAAAAAGACCGCATCACAATCTGTTACGTAGTTTTAAAGATTTAAGCATACATAGGGACAGACAGAGAAAGCGATTTGTTTTATACTATGTAGTGATAATTATCCTTGAAATTGGTAAAGTTACGCTTATAAAAACAAAATTACCTTACGTTATGTGTTGCCGTGTTAGATGGCAGCCTTTTTATTGGACACATGTTCAGCTCAGATTCAAAAATGTTTTTGCCAAATTAGTATTTAAAAATCTCTTCTAAACAGTAGCTTAACCTAAGATCTCATTTTACTATCACAACATCAATAAATTAGATAGCAACGATCCATTAACATATTTGGTGTCTATAGGCGACGGTTGACTCTTTCCATCTGCTTGTTTGCTATCTTATGATATAAAAAAATAACTAGATAAATATGATGTATAAAACGTTTTTGATATCCATTTTTTTTTGGATGTTTGTTTTATAAATATAATTTTGAATTTCTTTAGAATTGTCATATGAGCTACTACAGGCAATATGACTTTATTTCCGACAAGTAAATATAAACAAAACTTTTAATTACATCTAGATCTAAATTATACGTACACAAATAATAGCACAACAATCTAAAAGAATAAATATGAGTATGGAATGTAACAGATGAGATATTATCCTATATTTTGCAAAAAGAAATATTCCGCGTACATATCTTCCCAACTATTGATGTCAAGACGCACTTATATTAACCTTATATTTATTATTTTTAATATGATGAAATATAAATATTGTTCTTACCATGTTATCAGTCTCAACATAATTATTAACCATCAATAAATTTAGCCAAAAGTTCTTATTGCATGTATCACCGACAGGTTTGATATGTTCAATATATAATGGACCATTGTTTAAGTATTGAAGAGTAACCATGCCACCAACTACTATAACGGATATCAAGTACATCAACCTAAAATTATAATTCCAATTTTAATAATTTGCAAGGTGAATTTTTGAACAATTCAAAAATAATATTGAATGTGACTTTTTCCCCGTGTTGGCGTGGGTTTCTTTGAAGAATAGGCCAACTGCAGTTCTGCCAGGCAGGTCGTAAAAGGCGACTGATTGGCTATGCAAATCACTAATCTCATGACTACTAGATGGTAGAGTTCTGCATTGTCTAGCCCGGGTCTGATACCACCGCCTTACCTATTCCTAAAGCAATAGCGTCAATGCTAATCACTGTCGTGTTCCGGTTTTGAGGTTAAGGTAGCCGATAAACTTATGCATGTGGCATTATACCTCGCTACAAGATAGCAACACACCAATGACATCTTCGGTGTCTATAGGCGCTAGTTTACTCTTTCCATCTGGAGACTCATCTGTTTGTTTGCTGTCTTATGATACAAAAAAAAACTTAAAACAATAATAATATAATTTCAGAAGATAAATTACACTTACTGATCTAACCAAAGTAAGCAAATTATTTGCTTTTTTGATGGCAATAGGCCCACCTCTCGTTCCCACCACAGTAACTTTGTAAACCAGAATCGACAGCGGCAACCATCCTGATAACCACTGAGTTACTCAGGGTCTCCTGGGGAAAAGCTAAGCTGTCTCGGGACCCGCATCGTAATTAATCAGAAGTGTATATAAAGAGCAAGAAAATACGTCCAGTTTCCCTCCCTTTTCAGCAGGAGACAAAGTAAAGGTAAAGCAAAAATGCTAAGAAATGAGACGTTTACAGCCTGATTGCTATAACTATAAAACTGATTGCTATAATTGCCTACTGTATGACAAAATCGCCTGAAGTCACGGAAATTCCCACGTGTTACCGCAAGATCGGAATTATCCCGGAAATACATCGTATATTATCAAGCATTTGGCTACGTTCGTTTTGCCAGAGATTACAAATTATTTGCTTGTGTTATGGGTGTCAGTCAACGTTGCTAATACATAGAAATACATATATAAATACTAGAATATATTTAATAAATCTTACCTGATGTACCGTTTGATGATAATATGAATCGGGTTGAAACTCCGACTTGACAAGAAGCCTTTCATTAAGAGAAAACCAGATATAACAAAGAATGTATCTACTACTACTTCCATGTGAAATATTAGATGAATTTTATGTTTCTCTATAGCCTGAAATATAAATTAGGTGGTATCAGAAAAACATTTTATGCACAGAATCAAACAAATAGATATATTTTAGATTCAGGCGTTTCTTTGCAGAAATCCATTGTTTAGAGGAAAAAAACTAGTTATTTTGCAAATTTACGAACTTTTAAATGTACCTTTGCAATGTCACTAAAAGGGAAAGCATTTTAAAGCGGTGTAAGAAATGGAACAAACTCACCATAGGTCTGAAAAGTAATGAATACCCCAGCGACACAGTTACTCACCCTCGTCTACCACACTTAATTTGGTGCTGTCGTGGTATTCTCATTATTATGACGAATGACCTCGTCATATTTCGTCTAGAAATATTTCATAGAAATCCACAACTGTGCCTTTCTCCTGACACTTTTTGCCTCGCACTCAGTGGCGTAGCTAAGTGGGCAAGGGCCCCGGTGCATAGAGAAAGATTCGAGCCTGGCGAGTTGGCTGAACCGCTCTTTTCAAAGCTTAGGTTATTGGGCAAAGGGCCCCCCGAAGTCCGGGGCTCTGGTGCACTGCACCACCGGGCCTTACGATAGCTACGCCATTGCTCACACTACTCTGTTGTAGAATAAATTACCGGCAGGGGTATTTCCAAACGAAACGACATAGGGACCTTCAAGAAAAGAGCTTACTCATTCTTAAAAGGCCGGCAACGCAACTGCAAACCTCTGGTATCGCAGATGTCCATGGGCGGCGGTGATCACTTACCATCAGGTGCACCTCTTGCTCGTTTGCCCCCTCTTCTATAAAAAAATATTTCGTCTGCAAGGCAATTATTTTAGAATGGTATTTTATATCAGTTTCGTGCTCAAGCCATTTTTTGTTTTAAAAAGAGATTTGTGATGAGAGAAATTTTAAATTTAAAAGGCGAATGAGTGGCTATAAACGAGTTTTAAGCTTTAAATAGCCGTTACGTGTAAATATAATAAAATATCTCTGTAGTTGGAACAAACTCTGTAAATATAATAAAATATATCTGTAGTTGGAACAAAATCTGTAAATATAATAAAATATCTCTGTAGTTGGAACAAACTCTGTAAATATAATAAAATATCTCTGTAGTTGGAAAAATAATGAATACTCCAGCGGCACAGTTATCCACCTTCGTCCACCACACTTTATTTGGTGATATCGTGGTATAAAGTCTGGTGGACGAGGATGGATAACTGTGCCGCTGGGGTCTTCATATTTTTTTCAGACCTACGGTGAGTTTGTTCCATTTTTTACACCGCTTTTATACGTTTTTTCCCTACTTACACTTACTTCCCTAGGTACAATTAGAAGTTCCCGGAAATTTGCAAAATATCTAATTTTCTTCGTCTAAATAGATATAGCCGTGTTGGTCCAGGTACCTTTTGAACAAAAGACCATCATTTTGCTAGGCAGTTCGTAAAAGCTACCGATTGAATTAGTATTCATGTGGTCTGTGGATTGCATATACGAATCACTAACATCGTGACTGCTGGGATGGTAGAATTTTTCAACGGTATTTTATTGATTTAGGCGTTACTTTGCGAAAATCCATCATTAAAAAGGTGATAGATATTAAATTTGCTATTATCCGCGAACTGTTCTATGTGATCTCTGCGATGAAACCGAAAAGAAAGACATCGGTTCAATGAATGGATAAAACTCACCGATATTCCGGCCTGAAAAGAAGACACCAGCGGCACAATTATCCACCCACACCCACCACACTTTCGCCCACGTCAGCACCAAGCACAAAACCACACAATTTACGCACTCAACGCACGTTTCGAAAGCCTGTTCAGAAGGAACGATCCACTGACCTTAGTAAAACTGTCTTAAGTGTTGTTTCCACAATATTTTAAGTGTTTATAACTATTATGTCTCGATTTGTAGAGTAAAGTAACTGGTAAATTTATGCAAGTGATCTTAACCTCTTACCATATGGATAATATAACGCACCATTAACGTTATTTGTGTGTTTTAGTACTTACCCCGTGCTTGACTTGAAAAACTTAAAAATAACAAAGAAAAAATTTTGACATGTTACCTTCTCTCAAGCCAGGATGCTCCACCTGAGACAGTGTTCACTTATTTAAAGTGGCGAAAGTCTTCTTTGCTAGTGATCGATTCCGTCGATTTTACTGATCACTAGATATACACCCATACGTATTAGTTAAATATATTTCATCTATAACGATGAACTCATTTAACTAGTTGTATATGTATATCTAGCGATCAGTAAAGTAGACGGAATTAATCACCTATGGTCTTATCACCATTAACATGGTATCTATATTTTTCTATCAGAATTTCCATTTGCTTGTTATTGTTTTCTAATCAAGAGGGCAAGTGGTAGCCGGTAAACTTATGCATGTGGGATTAAAATCTCTTTACGTGGATGATAGCGAGCGATTAACAATCTTATGCCATTCAGCAGACGATCTAATTTTCTATTAACGTTTTAATACACTCGTGTTTAGTTTTCAGAAACTTACCTTTTTCATGTGCAAGGCATTGCTATAACCAACGAAGTCGGACAAAAACCAGATATGCCAAAGAACAATGATAAATGATGATAGACATCGCAAACCGTTGAGGACGGGGATTTCATCAGCTCTTATTCGTTTTAATTCTGATGCATTTTCTACAATAGATAAAGATTTTGCAATATCCAAACCTAGAACAAAATGAAGGAGCTTATTAAAATGTATCAAATTCATATACAATCTATACAAATAAATAAAATTGGAGTGTCTGTATGTAATATTAAAATAACCACTTTTTACTAAATGCATAAGGATATATAAACGATACATATACCCAAACCGCATTTTTTACAATTTTTGTCTGTCTGTCTCTTTGTTCCGGCTAATCTCTGGAACGGCTGGACCGATTTTGACGGGACTTTCACTGGTAGATAGCTGATGTAACAGGGAGTAACTTGGGCTACTTTTATTTCGAAATTTTCCCACGCGGCCGAAGTCGCGGGCTCTGCTAGTATTTTATAAATACATACGCATAATCCCGTACATCGTAAGCATAATCTATTTATTGTCACGATTCCGTGACCCGCTCGCCTTCATGTTTTTCAAGCGAGAGAGAGAGAGAGAGAGAGAGAGAGAGAGAGCAAGAAAGGCAATATATACGTTGACTTAGAAAATTGAAAAAAGTGCTCTTTTTAGGGTTCCGAAGTAAATTAGGTGCCCTTATAATTTCACTATGTCCGTCTATTCCACTATGAATATACATATTAGTCACGTCAACAAAATGGTAACATAAAATCATGACAAATATTCTTTTTCAGGGGGTAAAGTGGGGATGATATTTTTTTTCTCACGTACCCCATTGTGTGGGGTAGTGTTGGACAGGGTTTTAATAAAGTTTATGAAAACAAGTTTTCGATTAAGGGACTCATTTCTAAAATATTAAGCTTATAAGTGCTAATTTTTGTCAGAGTCAAGTGTCCCCCCTCCTCTGTAGCCTAAACAGTTGGTTTTGGAGGTGGAAAAAAATTATAGTGGTACCTAGTAAATATAATGAAGTTAAAAGGAAAGCTATCACGGTTTAGGATTTATAAGTTTTTGAGTAATAGTCAGTAATAGTCGACCAACTTATAAAATGTACTTAGAGAAGGTTTTAGACGGTGAAACTGTGGTGCAGATAGACTGACAGATGAGTTACCTTCGATACTTCTGGAAAGTATTCGGTACTCGATTCTCGTTAAAATGAAATAATAAAATTAGGCGCTTAATTTTTGACCAATATTTCTCAAAAATAAGCGAAATGTGATATTATACTCTCTAAGTAGGTATACCACGCTAGTCGACATCAAGGACACGCCGCCGCCTTCCCCGCCCTCATCCTAACTACCTACGCTACACGTGCGGCCACGCGGTGTGTAAATATGGGATTCTCAGTGTACTGTTAACTAAGTTTACTAAGAAGTATTTTAATATTTATTTTTAATGTTATTTTTTTCTCATCATATATGATCGCCAACTATCTAGTCCTTAAATATTGAAGGTTGCTCACCAGTCAGTCTGTATATTTGTCATGGACGTTGAATAGCTTAAATGTTAATAGAATGAAAATATAAACGCTTTCTTCGTAGATTGGCAACTTCGGAACCCTACGTTGTGCGTGGCCCGTACTTTACCATTTTTTTCTCTCGGTTTTTCTTTTGGTTAAAAAATTTAAAAATAAATATTGACAAATTGCTATACAGTATATATGTAGGAATAGGTACTGACAAAGAAGACTTAAACAGTTACTGGGACGTGGAGGAATGCATCGTTTCGCTCAGGAGCGGTACTTTCACAAAGTACTTTGTAATAATATACCTAAATAGAAGCTTTATTATCTCAAGGCCAAGGAACTTATATACGATAACTGGAATTATTTCGAAGCAATATTTGAAAAATCAAAATGTAATTTATTTCGTTAGTAATAAAGTTGACATGTATTTCTTATTTAACAGAGGGGAAAAACGTTCTGAGCAAGACAACGACAAGAGCGGATGTTGTCCCTCTCTTGCAATTGCCAGTGTAAATAAAACTATCTAGATGGTAGATTTTTATAAATTAGGTAATCGTTAAATCCTTTTTATTCATACACGTCGATAAATACATTAGCATAAAATGTAATTAACAAAGTGAGTTCGTACGTAATTACTTATGCAATGCAAAAATTGTTTCTGATATTAGTAGACTTACTTAGTAGTAATTTGCAAATTACGAATGGCCGCACTTATATATGGCGATTGGCGCTTTATTTAGTAGAAAGAGACATACTCCACCCATGTCGTGGTACTCTTCGGAACGATTTTGAAGTGCGTATGAAATTTCGGGTAGAATGTAATTTCCTTGCTCAAGGCATAAATAAGTACAAATAAAATATTTTCTTCTAGCAAATATAGATGGCGCCACGTGTACGATTCTGCTTTATAGAATTGATATTTCCCCACATGGGCGTACTCTAAGAGGGTTTGCAGGGAGAACTAACACATTCCAGACAGAATTGTCTTGCATTGTCTATATTCATAACATACCGTTAGAGAAATCGCCATTGTCAAAGTAACTTATTTCACCCAGATTTTCTTAAATTGAGCTTTCATCAGATTTCGACGCTTTGAAGTCTTGCGAAGTGTTTCTAACTAAAAAGAAGGTATATTGGTATGTATGTGTGTGTATATAAACGTTAACCTCTCATAAATTTTGTACAGCTTGACCAATCAAAACGCAGAAAATGGCATTCGATTTGGTTCAATAATGGAAAATAGAAATAATGCTTATTTAAAACTAACTGTTGCCAGCGACTTCATCCGCACGGAGTTCGCTTACTCCACACTGCCCCTGTCACGTAGGTGATAGCTGATAATATGTAGCCTATATATTGACCCGACCCATTAGTAATATTCATACAAAATTTAAAGTAAATCCATGCAGTACTTTTTGAGTTTAACCCGGACATACAAACAGACAAACAGACAAACAGACAAACAGACAAACAGACAAACAGACAAACAGACAAACAGACAAACAGACAAACAGACAAACAGACAAACAGACAAACAGACAAACAGACAAACAGACAAACAGACAAACAGACAAACAGACAAACAGACAAACAGACAAACAGACAAACAGACAAACAGACAAACAGACAAACAGGCAAACAGGCAAACAGGCAAACAGGCAAACAGGCAAACAGGCAGGCAGGCAGGCAGGCAGGCAGGCAGGCAGGCAGGCAGGCAGGCAGGCAGGCAGGCAGGCAGGCAGGCCGGCAGGCAGGCAGGCAGGCAGGCAGGCAGGCAGGCAGGCAGGCAGGCAGGCAGGCAGGCAGGCAGGCAGGCAGGCAGGCAGGCAGGCAGGCAGGCAGGCAGGCAGGCAGGCAGGCAGGCAGGCAGGCAGGCAGGCAGGCAGGCAGGCAGGCAGGCAGGCAGGCAGGCAGGCAGGCAGGCAGGCAGGCAGGCAGGCAGGCAGGCAGGCAGGCAGGCAGGCAGGCAGGCAGGCAGGCAGGCAGGCAGGCAGGCAGGCAGGCAGGCAGGCAGGCAGGCAGGCAGGCAGGCAGGCAGGCAGGCAGGCAGGCAGGCAGGCAGGCAGGCAGGCAGGCAGGCAGGCAGGCAGGCAGGCAGGCAGGCAGGCAGGCAGGCAGGCAGGCAGGCAGGCAGGCAGGCAGGCAGGCAGGCAGGCAGGCAGGCAGGCAGGCAGGCAGGCAGGCAGGCAGGCAGGCAGGCAGGCAGGCAGGCAGGCAGGCAGGCAGGCAGGCAGGCAGGCAGGCAGGCAGGCAGGCAGGCAGGCAGGCAGGCAGGCAGGCAGGCAGGCAGGCAGGCAGGCAGGCAGGCAGGCAGGCAGGCAGGCAGGCAGGCAGGCAGGCAGGCAGGCAGGCAGGCAGGCAGGCAGGCAGGCAGGCAGGCAGGCAGGCAGGCAGGCAGGCAGGCAGGCAGGCAGGCAGGCAGGCAGGCAGGCAGGCAGGCAGGCAGGCAGGCAGGCAGGCAGGCAGGCAGGCAGGCAGGCAGGCAGGCAGGCAGGCAGGCAGGCAGGCAGGCAGGCAGGCAGGCAGGCAGGCAGGCAGGCAGGCAGGCAGGCAGGCAGGCAGGCAGGCAGGCAGGCAGGCAGGCAGGCAGGCAGGCAGGCAGGCAGGCAGGCAGGCAGGCAGGCAGGCAGGCAGGCAGGCAGGCAGGCAGGCAGGCAGGCAGGCAGGCAGGCAGGCAGGCAGGCAGGCAGGCAGGCAGGCAGGCAGACAGGCAGACAGGCAGACAGGCAGACAGGCAGACAGGCAGACAGGCAGACAGGCAGGCAGGCAGGCAGGCAGGCAGGCAGGCAGGCAGGCAGGCAGGCAGGCAGGCAGGCAGGCAGGCAGGCAGGCAGGCAGGCAGGCAGGCAGGCAGGCAGGCAGGCAGGCAGGCAGGCAGGCAGGCAGGCAGGCAGGCAGGCAGGCAGGCAGGCAGGCAGGCAGGCAGGCAGGCAGGCAGGCAGGCAGGCAGGCAGGCAGGCAGGCAGGCAGGCAGGCAGGCAGGCAGGCAGGCAGGCAGGCAGGCAGGCAGGCAGGCAGGCAGGCAGGCAGGCAGGCAGGCAGGCAGGCAGGCAGGCAGGCAGGCAGGCAGGCAGGCAGGCAGGCAGGCAGGCAGGCAGGCAGGCAGGCAGGCAGGCAGGCAGGCAGGCAGGCAGGCAGGCAGGCAGGCAGGCAGGCAGGCAGGCAGGCAGGCAGGCAGGCAGGCAGGCAGGCAGGCAGGCAGGCAGGCAGGCAGGCAGGCAGGCAGGCAGGCAGGCAGGCAGGCAGGCAGGCAGGCAGGCAGGCAGGCAGGCAGGCAGGCAGGCAGGCAGGCAGGCAGGCAGGCAGGCAGGCAGGCAGGCAGGCAGGCAGGCAGGCAGGCAGGCAGGCAGGCAGGCAGGCAGGCAGGCAGGCAGGCAGGCAGGCAGGCAGGCAGGCAGGCAGGCAGGCAGGCAGGCAGGCAGGCAGGCAGGCAGGCAGGCAGGCAGGCAGGCAGGCAGGCAGGCAGGCAGGCAGGCAGGCAGGCAGGCAGGCAGGCAGGCAGGCAGGCAGGCAGGCAGGCAGGCAGGCAGGCAGGCAGGCAGGCAGGCAGGCAGGCAGGCAGGCAGGCAGGCAGGCAGGCAGGCAGGCAGGCAGGCAGGCAGGCAGGCAGGCAGGCAGGCAGGCAGGCAGGCAGGCAGGCAGGCAGGCAGGCAGGCAGGCAGGCAGGCAGGCAGGCAGGCAGGCAGGCAGGCAGGCAGGCAGGCAGGCAGGCAGGCAGGCAGGCAGGCAGGCAGGCAGGCAGGCAGGCAGGCAGGCAGGCAGGCAGGCAGGCAGGCAGGCAGGCAGGCAGGCAGGCAGGCAGGCAGGCAGGCAGGCAGGCAGGCAGGCAGGCAGGCAGGCAGGCAGGCAGGCAGGCAGGCAGGCAGGCAGGCAGGCAGGCAGGCAGGCAGGCAGGCAGGCAGGCAGGCAGGCAGGCAGGCAGGCAGGCAGGCAGGCAGGCAGGCAGGCAGGCAGGCAGGCAGGCAGGCAGGCAGGCAGGCAGGCAGGCAGGCAGGCAGGCAGGCAGGCAGGCAGGCAGGCAGGCAGGCAGGCAGGCAGGCAGGCAGGCAGGCAGGCAGGCAGGCAGGCAGGCAGGCAGGCAGGCAGGCAGGCAGGCAGGCAGGCAGGCAGGCAGGCAGGCAGGCAGGCAGGCAGGCAGGCAGGCAGGCAGGCAGGCAGGCAGGCAGGCAGGCAGGCAGGCAGGCAGGCAGGCAGGCAGGCAGGCAGGCAGGCAGGCAGGCAGGCAGGCAGGCAGGCAGGCAGGCAGGCAGGCAGGCAGGCAGGCAGGCAGGCAGGCAGGCAGGCAGGCAGGCAGGCAGGCAGGCAGGCAGGCAGGCAGGCAGGCAGGCAGGCAGGCAGGCAGGCAGGCAGGCAGGCAGGCAGGCAGGCAGGCAGGCAGGCAGGCAGGCAGGCAGGCAGGCAGGCAGGCAGGCAGGCAGGCAGGCAGGCAGGCAGGCAGGCAGGCAGGCAGGCAGGCAGGCAGGCAGGCAGGCAGGCAGGCAGGCAGGCAGGCAGGCAGGCAGGCAGGCAGGCAGGCAGGCAGGCAGGCAGGCAGGCAGGCAGGCAGGCAGGCAGGCAGGCAGGCAGGCAGGCAGGCAGGCAGGCAGGCAGGCAGGCAGGCAGGCAGGCAGGCAGGCAGGCAGGCAGGCAGGCAGGCAGGCAGGCAGGCAGGCAGGCAGGCAGGCAGGCAGGCAGGCAGGCAGGCAGGCAGGCAGGCAGGCAGGCAGGCAGGCAGGCAGGCAGGCAGGCAGGCAGGCAGGCAGGCAGGCAGGCAGGCAGGCAGGCAGGCAGGCAGGCAGGCAGGCAGGCAGGCAGGCAGGCAGGCAGGCAGGCAGGCAGGCAGGCAGGCAGGCAGGCAGGCAGGCAGGCAGGCAGGCAGGCAGGCAGGCAGGCAGGCAGGCAGGCAGGCAGGCAGGCAGGCAGGCAGGCAGGCAGGCAGGCAGGCAGGCAGGCAGGCAGGCAGGCAGGCAGGCAGGCAGGCAGGCAGGCAGGCAGGCAGGCAGGCAGGCAGGCAGGCAGGCAGGCAGGCAGGCAGGCAGGCAGGCAGGCAGGCAGGCAGGCAGGCAGGCAGGCAGGCAGGCAGGCAGGCAGGCAGGCAGGCAGGCAGGCAGGCAGGCAGGCAGGCAGGCAGGCAGGCAGGCAGGCAGGCAGGCAGGCAGGCAGGCAGGCAGGCAGGCAGGCAGGCAGGCAGGCAGGCAGGCAGGCAGGCAGGCAGGCAGGCAGGCAGGCAGGCAGGCAGGCAGGCAGGCAGGCAGGCAGGCAGGCAGGCAGGCAGGCAGGCAGGCAGGCAGGCAGGCAGGCAGGCAGGCAGGCAGGCAGGCAGGCAGGCAGGCAGGCAGGCAGGCAGGCAGGCAGGCAGGCAGGCAGGCAGGCAGGCAGGCAGGCAGGCAGGCAGGCAGGCAGGCAGGCAGGCAGGCAGGCAGGCAGGCAGGCAGGCAGGCAGGCAGGCAGGCAGGCAGGCAGGCAGGCAGGCAGGCAGGCAGGCAGGCAGGCAGGCAGGCAGGCAGGCAGGCAGGCAGGCAGGCAGGCAGGCAGGCAGGCAGGCAGGCAGGCAGGCAGGCAGGCAGGCAGGCAGGCAGGCAGGCAGGCAGGCAGGCAGGCAGGCAGGCAGGCAGGCAGGCAGGCAGGCAGGCAGGCAGGCAGGCAGGCAGGCAGGCAGGCAGGCAGGCAGGCAGGCAGGCAGGCAGGCAGGCAGGCAGGCAGGCAGGCAGGCAGGCAGGCAGGCAGGCAGGCAGGCAGGCAGGCAGGCAGGCAGGCAGGCAGGCAGGCAGGCAGGCAGGCAGGCAGGCAGGCAGGCAGGCAGGCAGGCAGGCAGGCAGGCAGACAGACAGACAGACAGACAGACAGACAGACAGACAGACAGACAGACAGACAGACAGACAGACAGACAGACAGACAGACAGACAGACAGACAGACAGACAGACAGACAGACAGACAGACAGACAGACAGACAGACAGACAGACAGACAGACAGACAGACAGACAGACAGACAGACAGACAGACAGACAGACAGACAGACAGACAGACAGACAGACAGACAGACAGACAGACAGACAGACAGACAGACAGACAGACAGACAGACAGACAGACAGACAGACAGACAGACAGACAGACAGACAGACAGACAGACAGACAGACAGACAGACAGACAGACAGACAGACAGACAGACAGACAGACAGACAGACAGACAGACAGACAGACAGACAGACAGACAGACAGACAGACAGACAGACAGACAGACAGACAGACAGACAGACAGACAGACAGACAGACAGACAGACAGACAGACAGACAGACAGACAGACAGACAGACAGACAGACAGACAGACAGACAGACAGACAGACAGACAGACAGACAGACAGACAGACAGACAGACAGACAGACAGACAGACAGACAGACAGACAGACAGACAGACAGACAGACAGACAGACAGACAGACAGACAGACAGACAGACAGACAGACAGACAGACAGACAGACAGACAGACAGACAGACAGACAGACAGACAGACAGACAGACAGACAGACAGACAGACAGACAGACAGACAGACAGACAGACAGACAGACAGACAGACAGACAGACAGACAGACAGACAGACAGACAGACAGACAGACAGACAGACAGACAGACAGACAGACAGACAGACAGACAGACAGACAGACAGACAGACAAACAGACAAACAGACAAACAGACAAACAGGCAAACAGGCAAACAGGCAAACAGACAAACAGACAAGCAGACAAGCAGACAAGCAGATAAACAGACAAGCAGACAAGCAGACAGACAAAAATTCTAAAAACTATATTTTTGGCTTCGGTATCGATTGTAGATCACGCCCCAAGTATTCTTTTAAAAAAATATTCAATGTACAGTTTTGACTTTCCTACGATTTTATTATATGTATAGATATGTATAGATAACTTCCAGACTAATGAACAAATTAATTCGAAAATTTAATCAGCTCTTTTCCTAATTAAACCGCATTGAATACCGTTACTTGAATCAAAATAGGTAGATTTATTTGGGAGTGATCACTGATGAAAACTTAAAAAAAGTGATTTTTCGGCATTTTTTTATGAAAGAAATCTATTTTGTACACTTATGAGCTTACGATCTCCAAAAACTGCGTTGAATGCTATTCCTATAGTTAGGTTTATTTTATATTGCTTTGAACTTAAAATATCTCAACATAGCGAGCAGGCAGTTAACAGATTTTTCCCTAAAAAAACTTGATCACGTAAAGGCCCACGAGATGTAGATAAAGCTAACCTTAAAAATTATAGTATAAAAATATTTTTTTTTATTATATATAAAATTTAATAATTTAATAGGTTGAACCTATGAAATTGCTGTTTTTCATGAAAAAAATGAATTGGTTTGAGAGCATAAAATAGCTGGAATTGGAAGTTCTCCGTCATCCGCCGTCTGGTGAGTACAAAGTACTTTATGCCTACAGACTTCTACTTTTTTCCAGAATTTGGATAACATCTTGGCGGGAAAAAAATTCAAAACCCGAGAGGCAGCACAAAATGCTTTTGAAGAATTTGTTGCCTCCCATCCAGCTGATTTCTTCAAGAAGGGTATCAATAATAAGCTACCAATACGTTGGCAAAGATGCATTGATTGCATGGGTGATCAAATTGATTAATAGAATTAATAAAAAATATAGAAAAAAATACGCTTCATTTATTTCAATGAAAAACGGCAACTTCATAGGTAAATACCGATTATAATAAAATAATTCTAATATAAAAATAATTAATATGAAAGTAATGATAATATAAAAATGAACAACTTACCAAGAGAAGGTTTACAGTTAGTTTGATTGCAAGAATAATATATTGCAGAAACAACAGTTGTGACAAAACTTAAGGCAACGAAAAATCTGTAAATAAATTTAATAAATAATCAGTAAGTATATTCACGCCCGTATCCTCGAACGAGTAGGCAGAGGTACATCCAGGGCATTCACGATTAGCCAAAGATACTAACGGCCGGTTTCTAAAACACGAATTAAAACTATAATCATCTCGTGTCGTGTTCCGGTTTGGAGGGTAAGGTAGCTGGTAAACTTATGCATGTGACATTAGGCCTCGCCATAACATCTTTGGTGTCTATAGGCGATGGTTGACTCTTTCCATCAGGAGACCCATTTGCTTGTTTGCTATCTTATGATATAAAAAAAATATGTTAGCGAAGAATTACCAAATTGTTATCACAATAAACCCTTTTACAGATACCCAAAATAAAAGATAACAGCTTAATTAGTATCAACATTGACAAACTGTTGTCATATAGCGGTAGTGTTTGTCACTGTTGTTTCGGTTTGGAGGGTAAGGTAACCGGTAAACTTATGCATGTGGCATTAGACCTCGCCACAAGATAGCAACGCACCATTAACATCTTTGGTGTCTATAGGCGATGATTGACTCTTTCCATCAGGAGACCCATCTGCTTGTTTGCTATCTTATGTTATAGTAGAAAAAAAAAAACAATTTACACTGTTTTGTTCTAGGCCCCCTTTGTAGAATACAACGTCTGTTTTTCTGTCAAGCAATTTGTAAGACACAACATGTCACCACCATCGTGGCAACTAGGGAGTTCCGCAACGTTTCAATCAATTCTGAAACAATTGCTTACTTATTTCTGACGCAATCGCGTCAATATTTTCGTGTTCCGATTTAAAAGGTAAGGTAGCCATTATATGTATACATGTGGCGATACACCCTACCAAAGGTACGGCCACACGCACTAGACCGATTGCAATGCCTTGTTTATATTTTTGGTGTCCATATGTCGGAAGGTGGAGCGTAAACAATATATATATTTTTTTAATAAAAAAAATGGGAAAACGGATATGAGGCTCACCTAATGTTAAGTAATCATCACTACCCATGGACAGCCGCAGCGCCATAGGCAAAGCAGATGTTAGGTTTTCCCGCAAAAAAGAAATTGTTACTCGTATTTTAAAAATGACAGTATAACGCGTTAGTTTGAAAGGATTTTTTATTATGACAAAAACGTGAAAATTGTATGTTTTACTAATTTTTCAGTAGATCGTCCAATACGTATTGTTGAGAATAATCTAGGAAATTGAAGGGTGAGTTTGCTGGAGAAATCTGGAAAAAAATAAGGAGATAACTTCTTATATACAATAGCTGCCGTTACCCAAACAACTATGCCATAATTGTCCTTCTAGCAAAAAGCATTAGGACGAAAATATCGTCTCTAAATGACTTGTTTACATCTAATTTGTTTACGAGTAGTGTACAAATTATTTTCAGAACTTTCGAGAACGTGGTCGAACTTTACCTTGTGTATAAAGATGTGTTGGCGAACAGCGAGTCTAGACAGTGGTCCCAGTTTTTTTTTTAATTTATATCAAGCAAAATTTTTGAAAACCTTTGTTACGCAGAGACGCGCCCATCTTTTCTATCTTTGAAAAATCTCATATCGGGTAACTAAAAATATATATATAAAAAAAGAAAACTTTAGATGTTGGATTAAGAACAGTTTCTATTTTACGTTTAGTACAAAGTAACCCTTGAATTAAAACAATATCAACAAGCTGTCGTGAAAAAATAAGGTAGTTTTTTTTAAGTTATTAATATCAATTTAAAACTCTCATAATTCCGAATGTTTAGAGTGGAGGACTTGTCAGCAAAACCACCGAATGTGTAGGACAAAAGTTTTTTCGTATTTTCTATAAAATATTAAGCGATTAAAGGAAAAAAATATTTTTAATAATTAATATTTTATCCTTCACCGAATTAAAATGTTCAAAGATTGAACGATCGAGATTTTTCGAAGACAGAAAAGATGGGCGTCTCGTCAAAACGAAGCTGTTCACGAAAATGGTGCTTGTTATTAATTAAAAAAAGATGTTACATGAGACCACGGTTACCATAGTTTTATAAAGCGATTCGGAAACGATAGTGTGGAAGGCCAGTGTGAAGCGATATATTATAGCGAAAAGTCATATGGAAAGTGTGTTAGTTTAGTAATTTGGTTTAGTCTGTTAGTTGTAGTGTGAATATAGTGACAATACTATAGCGTTACTCGGTGTATTTACGTATTGTATTTTGGTGTATCGATCATTAATGTGGTAAAGACACGGTTTTAATATAAGTCGTATTTTTATGGCACAATACGAATTCTATACTTGTAAGTGTATTAACCATTAAACAATGCCTTTGATGACCGGATAGGGTTTTTTACACAATGTTTAAACGAGTATTATCTTTTCCATCATCTGTTTGTTATTCTATGATAAAAAAAAATCGTCTTCTTTTCACAGCTACTTTTCATAATGAAGTATAAAAAAGCAGCTACTTTTCATAATGAAAAGATTTAAGTAATGCGTTGCCTTCAAAAATCTTCTATTCGATAAATTTAATGTAAAAAAATATAATATTACTTACAAAAAGCCGTAAAATTCTTTGGTAAATGGCAGCTCCTTTGTTTCTTGACAAGAATTAATAGTTATAGCACTCTGCGCAAGTGCAAATTCAAGATAAGTGGACTGCAGCATAGATCTGACGAACTTTGTGATGGATGCCTCCGAGCACACAACCGGAACGCACACACTCCAGGCCATATTGTTGAATTTGACTTGATTTTCACTCTAGGAAATTAAAATTGGCACTTTAATAAAATTTATTATCATACCGTTTCTTTTGCGAAGTAAGCAGAGTAAAGTGAATGTTTCTTTCTTGCTTATATACACTTATGTTATAAAAAAAATTCTTGCCTTAGCCTCACCATTATAGTCGCCTCTGTGGTCTGTGTAGGTGTTGATTGCATTCGGCCCCAGGTTCGATACTCGAGTCAGGCAGATCACAAATCAAACATAGAATTAAAAGTGTGATTTTTCTATTCCTAATAAAAAATAGCGTTGCTTGGGATTGGATAGGTTCATGATTGGCGATAGGCTTACCAAATATCACATTATGGGACTAAATATCTTCGGTTAATCTTTTGTGCACTTGTTGTACCTCTGCCTACCTCTTCGGGGATACAGGCGTAAAGACACTTGAATGTTTTTCCATTTTGGTTCATGCTCTTTTTCAAGAAATTACCATCTACCATTCTCCCGGCAGTTTGAAAAGGCAAATGATTGATCTTATATCATTATCATCGTAACAACTAAGTAGTATAAGTCCCGCCTGGATTTTGGTTGCCTCACCTTACCTGTTCCTACCATAATGGCGTCAATGTTTGTCACAGTCGTGTTTTGGTCGAGTCATCTGGAGAGTCATCTGCTTGTTTCCTATCTAATGATATATAAAAAAGCAAATTATTTGTTTTACAGCCGACGAAAAAATGGAGGAGGTTCTCATTCAACGTGTATATTTTGCTCATATCAGACCACGCACAACTTTTTACAGGGCATAACAAAACAGTCCGAATTCGATAATTTTTATTTATTGGAATGGGTACACCGCGAGAATGGTCCACTTTCTTGTTAAATTCCAACTATAAGGGTCCTTAAAAAACCATCAATGACTGGACCCCGCAGCAGAAAAGACCCAGAGGAAGACCAAGAAAATTTAGGAAGGATTGTGTGGAACAAGATCTCAAGACCATAAGCAAGAAAGCATCTTGGAAGAAGGAAGCCATGAATAGAGCAAAATGGAGGGTAATCGTTGAGGAGGCCAAGACCCACAAAGGGTTGTAGCGCCGGAGGAAGAAGAAGAAGGGTCCATAAACAAGGAATGATGATGACTTACTGATTTTAATGTATGACACATAACTTTTTACAAAGTGATTCGATTTTGAAAATACTACTTTTAATATCGTCTTATATACGATATAATATCGTGTTATACAACAAGTAAGGGGATATTTTTGAAATTATTTTGTAATTACATCATGATAATTATCAAATTTGTCGGTCGAAGCCATCAGTGAACGTTGGTGAGTCGCATTGTCCGATTTGTTTTTCTTTCAGTAACCTTAGCGGTTACATAAGATATACAACAGAAGGTTGCAAATTAGACAGTTATGTATTTCGAAGAAGAGGAAAGTTTTTGGGCCCAAATGCCCAAAAATAGAAGTGTGATTCAAAAAAATTTTACTAATTTTCTATTTCAAAATTCAAAATATGAGCCTTATCCGCTTTCTGAGAAAAAAGAAATCACGTAAATAACTTTACAATACTAAAATTCTATAATCGATAAAATTATAATCGATTTATGTAAATAATTTTAATCAAAACGGAACCTCGTAAGTACATTATATGTAAATGTGTTTTCTTGATTAACATTTAATTGAATCAACAGTAAATACCATAAATATTTTACAGACCGTTTATAATATAAAATAAAAAATATTATCAATACAATTTAAATAATACGCTTATTTATACGATTTAATATTTATAGATTTAATACAGCTAATAGTGACAATTACAACTGACATCACTGACAGCTCGCAAGTCGCGGACTTCACTCCTCCCTATTTTAGGTAGGTACAGGGAGAAAAATCTATGTTTTAGTATTGTATATTAAACATGACACATAATTATATTACACTAGCTGACCCGGCAAACGTTGTTTTGCCATTCATATTAGAAATCCATAGCGGACAAACAACGTGACACGTAATTTATATAAGTCTACGGGATTGTCCTTCCTCGCAGCCAAAATGGCATTAAACTTTACATGGTGGTTAAGTATTCTTAAATTTTTCTATTTTTCCACTTAATTTTCTTAATATTTTCTTTTACAAGAACCTTCTCCTTACAATTACAAACACAACAAAAAAAAATTACCGAAATTGGTCCAGCCATTCAGGCGTGATGCCGTGACCAAGGAAAATAGGGATTGATTTTTATATATATATATAAGAAGTATAATTTGCTCATATATAAAAAGTCTATATGAGTATAAAAAGTAAATGATAAACTACACCGTACTGCCATAACTTCACTTTTACTAATTATCGTCTTTGTTATCAGATTGCTAAAATTTCAGTATTGTATTTAATATATACTTAAATCGAGCTATTAATTGACACAATTTTCATTTTATTACAAAATGCCCCGAGATTGTTATCATACAAACTTTGGGTATCCCTCTTTGTTCCTGATTCACAAAAAAATAAAATTTAATTATTACTCTGACTTACCATAATATAATCTTCTATGGAAGCATATGGATCTTGTATGAGACCTCTCGCGTCTTCTTTAAACTTTATTTCAGTAAGACATTGTTTCATTTTCAACTCTGGATGGGAGTCTAACCACGGAGTAGATATACATTCGTCGAAATTCCCAAGCTGGTATTTCGAACCGTAAAGAAAGCCAGATGGTGATTGAATAGAGTCCCAAACTGGATAAAAATTAAATTATTTTAATATTGGTGGTGATCACCTAGTTTTTCCGGGATAAAATGTAGCCTATGTGCTATTCCAGGTGCCTCCATCCATCACCTACCTGTGTGCCAAATTTCATTCAAATCCGTTCAGTAGTTTTTGCGTGATTGAGTAACAAACATCCATCCAAACATCCATCCATACATCCAAACTTTCGCATTTATAATATTATTAATTAATTAATTAATTAGTTATTAATATTAATTAATTAATTAATTAATCGCGCAGCTTCGCCCGCGAGTATATTAATAAGTCGTCCACATAGCTTTTAATAAAAATTTCATCCTCTATTTCAGCCCTACAGCGACTGATTTTAGAAAAAAAATATAGCCTATGTTTGACCGCGGATCTTCAACTATAACCATGCCAAATTTCATGCAAATCGGTCCAGCGGTTTAGCGTTGAAAGCGTAACAGACAGACAGACAGACTTTCGCATTTATAATATTAGTATGGAAGTATGGATATGAGACGATACTTTTTGTGGTCCGCATGTGGTAAGACTCTTGAGAGATTAAGAAGTGTCTTAGATATTAGAGAGATTAATGTAAAGATGAATACCTACGTCTAAGTCATCGACCACACAGCCCATAGACGCCTAATGTTCGATTTTCCCTATTGAATAAATTCTGGCAACTAGCTGAGCTGAGCTGCAACATCGTGATTGGCTTACTCAAGGCCACAGTGATGTACAGAGAATCGACACTGATTGGGTATTGGTGCATGGACATTTACATCGGAACTATAAGTCAGATGTGTCAGATGTGTTGACAGAACCATTCGCCTGTTATTAGGGGTATATATATATATATATATATATATATATATATATATATATATATATATATATATATATATATATATATATATATATAGCCAAACCCTTAGGGCTAGAAATTGAAATTTCGTACACGTATTTTCCTTATGATGTAAGCATCCACAAAGGAAGGATTTTTCAAAATTCAACCCAGAAGGGGTAAAAGTTTGTATGAAACTTTTTATTCCCTGGACATATTTCCATGAAATTTCGTATGAATTACATGTTTAAGCGTTTTTCAAAATTTGATCCCTAAGCGACAAAAATAGGGGATGACAATTTTATATAACCTCACAAACCATTACCAAACCATTTGTGTTAGACACTTGAAATTTTGCACACGTATTTCTCTTATAACTTAAGAATCCATTAGGAAAGCGTCATTAAAAATTCAACCCTCAAAGGGGTGAATGAAATAGTGGAAAAAAGTTTTGAATATTTTATTCTTTATACATATTTTGCATTGGATTTCGTATAAATTGAGTATAACAAAAATAATGAGTTATGTATTTCAGCATTTTTCAAAATTCCACCCCTTAAGGGTAAAATAGGGCATGAAAGTTTTATATAAATGTATAGGCCCAACCCATAGGGCTAGAAACTTGAAATTTTACACGCATATCCCTGTTATGACGTAAGCATCTACTAAGGAATGATTTTTCAAAATTCAATCTCCAAAGGAGTGAAATAGAGAAAAATATTTGTATAAAACTTTTTATTCCTTGGACATATTTGCATGATATTTCATATTATTTGAGTACAGCAACAATAATGAGTTGCGTTTTAAGCGTTTTTCAAAATTCAACGCCTAAGAGGATAAAATAAAAAAATAATAGGGTTTATAAGCGCACAAGCCAAACTCTTTGGTAAAGAAACTCAAAATTTCGCACACGTATTCCTACTATAACGTACGCGTCCACTATTCAAAATTCAACCCTCAAAGGGGTGTGATACATGCATAAAATTTCGTACAAATTGAATATGGCAAAAACATGAGTTATGTCGCCTCTGTGGTCTAGTGGTCCAGCGTTGGCGTTGACCATATGAAGTCCCGGGTTCAATTCCCGGGTCGGGCACATTAAAAAAAAGTGTTTTTTTAGTTTTCTGAGAAACACAAAGTTGCTCGGGATTGGAAAGTGCCCGGTTGGCGATAGGCTTGCCACCTATCACATTTGTGGGAAAAAGTATCTTCGGCTAATCGTGGGTGTGTTGTACCTCTGCCTACCCCTTCGGGGATATGGGCGTGAAGATACTTTTTTTATGTATTTAAGCGTTTTTCAAAATTCAGTCCCTTACAGGGTAAAATAGGGCATAAAAGTTGTATATAAACGTACAAGCCAAACCCTTAGGGCTAGAAACTTGAAATTTCGCACACGTATATCTCTTATGACGTAAGCATCCACTAAGTAATAATTGTTCAAAATTTAACCTACAAGAGGTTGAAATAGAGGAATAAGAATTGTATTAATTTTTTTTCTTAGACATTTTTGGATGAAATTTCATATGAATTGGAGAAAAATAAAAAAAAGCGTTTTTCTCGACTTAACTTCGAATTTTTTTAACCAATAATTTTTCGGCCTCTCAATATTTTAGTACTTAAGAACTACGTCAAATGCTATTTCAAAAATCAAAATCGAATCAAGTTTTCGAAAATTACAGCTTTTCAAATATTAATATTTTGTGTTTCCAGCAAACTTACTTAATATTTTTAAATAAATATCAGGTTAATACACCGATGGATTTAAAAATCCAATCAGCTTTTCCATCTAATAAACTGCGTCAAAAACCGCAATTTGATCAAAATCGGTTGTTTTATTTAGGATTCATCAATAACGAAAATTTTTGAACATATACGTTTTGATATTCTTTTAAAAAATGAAGTGACTATCATTTAAAATAAAATTAAGATTTTTGAACTCAGAAAAAATTATTTGCTTAAGTATAGCTTTTGTTCCCTTGAGTTTAAAATACCTCAATTTAGCGGGCAGTTTCAGGAATAGCCTGCAGGTTCAACCAGTTTACAACAAAAATTGAATTTTTTTTCGAATTTAATTAAAAAACAATTAATTTTTCAAGCAATAATTTTTTGATCTTCTATGTCATTTTAGTCTTAAAAAACTAAGTCAAATGCCGTTTCAAAAATTAAAATTGATTCAAATTTTCAAATACGAAAATTACGTTTCTGTGGTCTAGTGGTCCGGCGTTGGCGTTGACCACATGAGGTCCTGGGTTCGATTCCCGGGTCAGTCACTTAAAAAAAAAGTGTTTTCCAGTTTTCTGAGAAACACAAAGTTGCCCGGGATTGGAAAATGCCCGGCTGGCGATAGGCTTGCGACCTATCCCATTTGTGGGAGCAAGTATAACTCAAAACTCAAAACTCTATGCTTAGGCATATTTTTTCTTTGAGCTTAAAATACCTCAATTTAGCGAGAAGTTTCAGGGATGACCTGCAGGGTTAACCGGCTTACAGATTTTTTAATACAGTTACGTAATTGGTTAGATAGGTGTGTTACATATATAGCAATCCTAATAGATAGGTATAATTTATTTAGGTATGGGGTATAGTTCGGTATATATGTATAATATTGTCTAGTGGTCCAGCGTTGGCGTTGACCACATGAGGTCCCGGGTTCGATTTCCGGGTCGGGCACATTAAAAAAAAGTGTTTTTTCAGTTTTCTGAGAAACACAAAGTTGCCCGGAATTGGAAAGTGCCTGGTTGGCGATAGGCTTGCCACCTATCACATTTGTGGGACCAAGTATCTTCGACTAATCGTGGGTGCACTTGTTGTACCTCTGCCTACTCCTTCGGGGATGTGGGCGTGAAGATACTTAAATTTTGATAATAAAAATATATTATATAAAGAACTAAGATGAATATGTAAATATTATTTTTATACAATACTGGCGGCCCGCCCGACTTTGTAGAGATTTTCAATAAAGTAGCTTATTAAGAAAGGTTAAATAAGTTCTAAAGTGAATATGCGCGAGCGAAGCCGCGGGTAACAGCTAGTTAATATTATAAATCGACGGGTCCCAAGAACAAAATCGTATGGAGAGATCAAATGAAATTTGTTTTATAATAAAATTCGCATTAAACACTCATAAAGCTACAAGACAATATATTTTTTTATATTTATTGGTCTTTTATTTTTGAAAATACTCAAGTGAACATCATCTTATCTACAATGTACTCTCACAAACAAACATATTGTAATTTGGTAATTTTGTAGATACGATTTTGTTCTTGGGCCCCGTCGAAATGTGAAAGACTGCCTGTCTGTCTGTTACGCTTCCATATTCATCATTAGCAGAACAAAAGATAAAAAAATCTTCGAGTGGGAATTCTAAAACAAGTGTGTCATGAAATATCATGAAAATAACAGAAAAATTTGGCTTACCCATTAACGCCCATAAAGTATGATTTTGCGCATTTTGCAGCACTTTTAGCAAACTGTTAACACATGGTATTTCTTCTTCTGTCCAATGGTGAGAAGACACATCATCCATTACATTTTGTATGTGCAATTGAAAACGATTTGTCGTTTTAGTAACATCGGTCTCGTCTGATTTCACTAATACTAATCCTGTCACAAATTCCATTCATATTTATATTTTTTTGCCATAAGTTTAGCAAACATTACATTTTGTGTGTGCAATTCGAAACGATTTGTCGTTTTAGTAACGTCGATCGTCTCTGATTTCACTAATACTAATGATTAGTACAAACGCCATTCAAACAATAGCAAACAAGCATGTGCTAAAAAGGTCCGTTATCTTTACACTATTGCCCCCTAATGTAACGCCTTATGTTAACCATGAATAGGCATAGGCGTACTAGACAGATAAGGCTGTATGTTGGTCAGTCGCTTTTCAGAGTTCCCTTAGTGAATATGCACAACTTGATAATTTGGTTTTCATTTTAAACATATAATTTTTTCAGCTTACGTTAGTGTATGTCTCAACCTAACAACGTAAAAGTGTCTACATATTCTATTATGGTATTTTTATATTTAACATTTATGTCAAGGGCTTTTTTGATAAGGTCTGACTAGCATTAATTTAGTTTTACAAAAATTTATGACGAGATTATTATCATTATACTAGCTGACCCGGCAAACGTTGTTCTTCCAGCTTTGTGTCTACTTTTCCGTTTTTTTCCTAAATTTTTTCACCATTTAAACCTAACCTAAATTCCCATTAATATTTTAAAACTAAAATTAGCCAAATCGGTCCAGCCGTTCTCGAGTTTTAGCGAGATTGACGAACAGCAATCGATTTTTATATATATAGATTATATAAAATTTCAATAAAATTATCTTTTATATTATTATTATATGATGTCAACATAGAAATATCATCTGAAAATAGAACAAAAAATTATCAATGTTTTGGGAGGGTAATTAATATAATATAATAAAAATAATATACGTCCGAAGACGCTTCCCTGCGGGATGAAGTTTTCAATAAATAATAAATAAATAAATATTTACGGGACAAATTACACTTATTGATCTAACCCCAAAGTAAGCAAATTATTTGCTTGTGTTATGGGTGTTAGTCAACTATACTAATACATAGAAATACATATATAAATACTAGAATATATTTAATAAACACCCAAACCCGGAAATACAAACATTTATGCTTATCACACAAATGCTTGTCCCCGTCGGGGATCGAACCCGAGCCCCGTCGATTGCGTAGTTAGCGTCGCTAACCACTGGACCAACCAATATTTTTGATTTCTAACCAAACCATACTAACTTTCCCAGAATTAATATCAACGTTTATATATGACTAGCTGAGCCCGCGACTTTGTCCGCGTGGAAAATTTCGAAATTAAAAGTAGCCTAATTTACTCCTTATCGCATCAGCTATCTTCCAGTGAAAGTCCCGTCAAAATCGGTTGTGCCGTTCCAGAGATTAGCCGGAACAAACAGAGGGACAGACAGACAGACCGACAGACAGACAGACAAAAATTGTAAAAAATGTTATTTTGGAATATGTACCGGGTTTACACTTATATGCATTTAGTGAAAAACGGTTATTTTAATATTACAAACAGACACTCCAATGTTATTTATTTGTGTAGATAATTAATATGAATAGTAAAATATAACTTACCGTAATAAAATACAAGGAACGTGAGTAAAATCATTTTTTCAAACACTACTTACATTCAACCAAACACATCGAATGACTATCTGATTATGATAATGTACATAGGAGATTTAATGTTATATAGCATAATAATAAAGCTTTTTTATTTTTTTGGGTGAAAAACAGATGGTTATTTTAATGCAAAAGTGATAAATATCACCTACAAATCGAAATATGACAGCGAATTGAACTGATGCTATTTAGACCGTGGCTCCACAAAAAACTATTTTTGATAAATAACAAGCTGATTTTTTGTGAATAGCTTCGTTTTGACGAGACAATCATCTTTTCTATCTTCGGTATCGGGTAACTAATAAAGATAGATAAAAAAGAAAGTTTAGAGTGTCGGACTAAGAAAATTTTACACTTTACGTGTAGGACAAAGTTACCCTCGAATTACAGTAAAAAGTAACAAGATATTGTCTTTTTTTATATCATAAGATAGCAAACAAGCAGATGGGTCTCCTGATGGAAAGAGAAAGAGTCAACCATCGCCTATAGACACCAAAGATGTTAGTGGTGCGTTGCTATCTTGTGGCGAGGTCTAATTCCACATGCATAAGTTTACCGGCTACCTTACCCTCCAAACCGGAACACGACAGTGACAAACACTGACGCCATTGCGGCAGGAATAGGTAAGGTGGTGGTACCAGACCCGGGCGAGATAATGCAGAACTCTACCACCTAGTAGCCACGATGTTAGTGGCTCGATAGCCAATCGGTCGCCTTTCACGACATGCCAGGCAGAACGGCAGTTGGTCTATTTTTTAAAAGGAGCCCGGAACCCACACCTTCTTTTGAAAGTCGGTTGAAAGGTGTATTTTTTGGAAAGTCTTGTTTATTATCTTACAATAAAATAACACTTGAGCTATAGCTCACATATTATATATTTAACAGATTATAAATCTACAATAGACTATTATTAAAATTGAAGATTGACTATACGAGTCACTACCATCGTGGCTACTAGGTGATACAGAACCGACAATTTTACTGCGTTTAAACACGCACACGCACACGCACACGCACACGCACACGCACACGCACACGCACACGCACACGCACACGCACACGCACACGCACACGCACACGCACACGCACACGCACACGCACACGCACACGCACACGCACACGCACACGCACACGCACACGCACACGCACACGCACACGCACACGCACACGCACACGCACACGCACACGCACACGCACACGCACACGCACACGCACACGCACGCGCACACGCACACGCACACGCACACGCACGCGCACACGCACACACACGCACACACACACGCAAACACACACGCACACGGACACGCACACGGATACGCACACGCACACGCACACGGACACGCACGCGCACGCGCACGCGAACGCGCACGCGCACACGCACATGCACACGCACACGCAAACGCGCACGCAATCGCACACGGACACGCACACGCACACGCACACGCACACGCACACGCACACGCACACGGATACGCACGCGCACGCGCACGCGCACGCGCACACGCACACGCACACACACATGCACACGCACACTCACACGCATACGCACACGCACGCGCACACGCACACGCACACGCACACGCACACGCACACGCACACGCACACGCACACGCACACGCACACGCACACGCACACGCACACGCACACGCACACGCACACGCACACGCACACGCACACGCACACGCACACGCACACGCACACGCACACGCACACGCACGCGCACTCGCATACGCACACACATACATACACACACATACATAATACATACATACTGATATCATCGTGAAAATGGTTGGAAAAGGTTCCTAGGACTTCAAAACGTGGAGATCTTGTAAAAACTCGATTTTCGAAAATCCTCGTCTCGGTTCTCAAAATCGGTTCATAAATGAGTGAGTTACATCATAACGAACGTAATAAAAAACGTACAGCCGAAACGAGAACCTTCTCTTTCCGGAAGTTGGTCGAAATTTTAATGTTTAAAAATATTACACAGCTAAAATATATCTTAATTTAGCATATATTACTATCACTAGATACCAGATTAAACTCTCAAACATCACGAAGCGTTGTTAGCGCGCATGTCATATCTGAATCGTACGCTGCGTCACGCACGTATTGATAAAACGCGGAGATATTCATATTAATATTATAAATGCGAAAGTAACTCTGTTTTTTTATATATCATAGAATAGCAAACAAGCAGATGGTTCTCCTGATGGAAAGAGTCAAACATCGCCTATAGACACAAAAATA
>JAUPFN010000092.1:0-37759 GCA_036924255.1 Apodemia mormo
AATAGCTGGGTCCATTGTGTCATTGCATCAGCAATTTTGTTCAATGCTTGTGCATTCAGCATCTCCGCATCCACCCTCTTCGCCTCAATCTCTTCAAAGCGCGCAACTTGTGTGTCCAAGAACGAGACTCTGCGGCTTCGAAGACGTTGTCGAAGTACTCTGCGAGATGCTGAGGAACAAAAAAAATAAAAATAAATTTCTTATACATTTATGTACATTAATAATTGGCTAATAATTTGACCGATTACGTCTAATCACTCTATACCAATTTTCATCACAATCTGTCATACAGTCATCACAATCTCTCATGTCAGACAATTTCCATCAAGATTTCCTGCTGTATAACATTTTTCATCGAAATAAGATAAGCAGTTCTCTAGTTATAACCGGATATAAAGACAGATATAAAAAAGTATCTTCATGCCCATATCTCCGAAGGGGTAGGCAGAGGTACAACAAGTGCACCCACAATTAGCCGAAGATACTTGGTCCCACAAATGTGATAGGTGGCAAGCCTATCGCCAACCGGGCACCTAAAGACAGATATACTAACATTTTCAAATTATTTATATTGATTTCAGTGAGTCCTACAACAAATATCATAAAATTTTACTTTTCTCTCTTTGCGCTGAGATGTATATTACATTTCGTATTTTATTAAGACATTCAAATATATATGTAATGCTTACCTGACTGCACACGATTTGCTTGTGCTTGCTGGTTTGACTCTTCTTGGTGACTGGCATCCACCTGCTGGCTTACTTCTGCTGATGGTTGTTGTGGATTTTGTACTTGAAATTCTTCTTCAGGCACAAGTACAAAATTCATAATATTATCTTCAGCAACAGCAGTATGTGAGGTGGAAGGCTGCCCAAGTATGGAGGGGCTAGGCTGCGACTGTAAAGAAAAATTAAAAAAAACAATTAAAAAGAGCTTAAATTATAACAGAACAAAGAATACTTGTCCAAAATATGTTCAATGTCACTATGTTAAACTTACACTACTGTGCGGAAAGGGGTCTACAGATAGCCCCCTGTCTCCTGTTGCAAAGGAAAGACCACCCATGACTGCCACCAGGCGTAGCTCAAGCTGAGACAGTTCTGGCAGCATGTCAACTCCTCCTCCTGTGCGCCTAATAGACTGTGCTCGTTGCTGGCACTGTCTCTTTAAGGCGCACTTTTTTTCAGCCCAGTACTACATGAAAATAAAAAGAAATGTGTTAATAATTTCATCAACTCAACTGCCCCGTTGGTTAAATGGTAAGTGACTCAATGCAATCAAGAGGGTCTAGTACATTTCCCTATAGGGAAAAGTTTTTCTATGTTGAGCATATTGTATTTCTTGGTAGTTTATTAAACATTTTCATATTTATATATTATGTACTTTTTCAAATAGTAATAGAAAATAGCACTTATATCAGAGACAAAAAAATATGTTTACTGGCGTTAAATTATTTCATATTTATCTAATGAATTAAGGTAAAATATATTGTCAAGGAATATACTTTAGAAACAAATTTAAAAACAAGGTTTTATGATATTTATTGCTTACCTTTGACCAAGCCGGTCCATCTTTTAAAACTCCACCCAAGGCATTAGTAGCATTGGCGAATTCCTGCCACTTTCTTCTTGTCTCCAATTTGCCTTGTTGAGTTTTCAGGAGGCCTTTAGCTATTCCTGGATTTTGTTCCAGGAACTCCACAAGTGCCTCCATTTGTGTTTGGGTAGGTCGGTTTGACATTTTATTTCTACAAAAATAAGCACAATTTTGAATATATTGCTTAATGAAACTGCAATCCAAATTATTTGAAACAAATACGAAATCATGCACAATTATCATATTACATTATATTAATACCTAATATTACAACAAACAGAATTACCTCTATTTCGGATGAATATCACAAAACGAATGGTTAGTGGTTACAGTCGACAGTCGAGTGCTAGAGGGTTCTCACAGGGTGCGACGCCAAACTCATTTTTTCTAGGAATAGTTTATCACATTACCGCACTTGACAAGGTGCAGTCCATTTAAAAACCACTTATAAAGTTAAAATATTTCCATGACACTTCAAAGTTTATTTATTATTTTAGCGGATTGAATGCGACCTTTTTTTTATACTTGTTTCCAAACAAAAAGCACATGATCGAACGCATTCTTCCAAACTTTTTTCTTTCAAGTAAAAAACTTGATTGTTTTTAAGTAAAACACATTAATATGTGTTTTTTTAGACATATTTTTTATGAAGTAACATGTAAAGTAGCAATAATTATTAGAATAATGTCTTTTGTAGCAATTTTCTTTATAATTTTCGTTCATTCACTCGTTCTCTGTTAACCTGTGGCGCTTTGACGCAACACGGATGATGTAACTAACTTCATATCGTACTTATAATCCCGCCACTACCTCAATGGTAATACAATTGTGACAAAATTGGTTTCAAGAGTACCAATTAATCTCACGATCGGAATTGCATTAGAATTATATTGAGAATTGCATTACGTTCAAGAGTAAGGCCCCTGGTTAGTAGTTTAGACGTAAGTGACATCACCCTTCTCTCGCCTTTTAATGATATCCAGCGATAAGGCAGTTGATTTTTTTTAAACCACAGTAGGAAATAATTCATTTTATACGACTGACAATTAAACTAATAGAGTCGTTGACCTTTAATATTATTGTGATGAATTAATACATTTTAGTAGATTAATGAACAGATTTATTAAAAACAGGATCTTGGGAAAATTTGTCATTAATACAATACTCTCGCCCGAGTCTGGTACCACCGCCTTACCTATTTGTGCCGCAATAGCGTCAGTGCTTGTCATTGTCGTGTTCCGGTTTGGAGAGGTAAGGTAGCCGGTAAACTTATGCATGTGGCATTAGACCTCGCCACAAGATAGCAACGTACCATTAACATCTTTGGTGTCTATAGGCGATGGTTGACTCTTTCCATCAGGAGACCCATCTGCTTATTTGCTATCTTATAATATTAAAAAAAACTTATTTAATGCCAATATAAATAAGTATTATCACGCCTGTGTCCTTTTAGAGTAGACAGAGTGAACTAAACGTCTATAAACATTCAAGTTTACCGCGATTCACCGGGTTGGTGGTATAGATGCGTGGTGACCCTCATCCAGTGGTGTAGTTATCGTAGAGCTAGGTGGTGCAGTACACCAGAGCCGTGAAGCTCGAGTGGCCCTTAAGCTTTAAAAATAAAGAAGCAGCCGCCTCCCAAATGTTAAATACACATTAGAATAGGGTTATTTGAGCTTTAGCAAAAAAAATTCAATGCCACCCCAGAAACACAAACATAATATGTGGATTTTTTTACCCCATATAACCGCTGACCGCTGTTCGTCCCACCGCGAGCGGTTCGATCTGCGGTGTGAATTGTGTGATAAAAAATATATCACTACTCATTGTACATTATTTACCCGATTTTGCCAAAGAAGTGTAATATATTTACTTATGTGTATTTCTTTAACGCCCTATAGATCAAACGGCTTGTCGTTTTATATTCAACTAGCTGTGCCCGCGACTTCGTCCGCGTGGAAAATTTCGAAATTAAAAGTAGCCTAAGTTACTCCTTATCACATTAGCTATCTGCCAGTGAAAGTCCCATCAAAAGCGGTTCAGCCGTTCCAGAGATTAGCCGGAACAAACAGACAGACAGATAGACAAAAATTGTAAAAAAATGTAATTTTGATACATGTACCGTGTATACATATGCACTTAGTAAAAAACGGTTATTTTAATATTACAAACAGACACTCCAATTTTATTTATTTGGATAGAAGATGTATAGATTAAATGTTTATAATTGTGTTTTTGATAAGGTTTTGAATAAGGCTCAATCATACGAGAGAAAAGGCTATATATAATTTAAAACTACGCAATATAAGAAAGTTAATTGTTTGTCGTCGTCAGACAATAAAAGATAAATAATAAAAAACGGCAGAGGATTAGTGAAACCTGCCCTCACCATCGTGATTACGGTGGTAGAGTTCTGAAACGACTCACTAGTTTCTAACCTGTTAGGTGCTGCCGAAATAGCGGCATTCCTTGTCACATACATTTTTTTGGTTTGGAAGGTAAGGTAGTCGGGAAATATATGGAAGCGGCTTTTTAATCTGCTACATGAATGGCGATGCACCATCAAACCTTTCATGTCAAAACGCAATGGTTGTTTCTTTTAATTCGTAGAGCCATGTGCTTTTTTCTTATCCTATGATAGGATAATATGTCCTTCCCCAATTTTAGAAAATCTTTTGAAATTTTAAACTGCATTATTAGAAAGTTTTAATAATATCATAAGTTATTCAATAAATAAACAAAAGCAAAAGTCTTTGCAACCGCCATATTTGTAAGTCATGAATATGGAGAAAGAAATACAAATCTGAAAAGGTCGTCACATATTTCACTCTATTCTCTCTGCCTAACCTGGTGTAAATCTGGTGTAACGATATATATGGACTATGTACGTAAACCGAGTAGTCATTGTAATTTGTAAACTATACACACATTATATAAACATCACATAAACATATTCACATTTAATTTAGATTGTTATACAATTATAATAAAATCAAATTTCTATTTTTATGGCGGTACCTACTAGAAGTCAAAAGAATTTTAAAGACCTTTTGTTCATAATGTTTCAAATTAATTTAGAGTTCTGTGAATCAAAAGTAAATGAATGAAATTATTGTGTCAAATCAATTTAGAGTTCTGTGAATTTAAAGTAAATGATTAAAATTATTGTGTCACATTAACGTAGAGTTCTGTGAAGTTAAAGTAAATGTAAAAAATATTGTGTCAAATTAATGTAGAGTTCTGTGAATTTAAAGTAAATGAATAAAATTACATATTGTGTCACATTAACGTAGAGTTCTGTGAAGTTAAAGTAAATGTAAAAAATATTGTGTCAAATTAATGTAGAGTTCTGTGAATTTAAAGTAAGTGAATAAAATTATTGTGTAAAGTTAATGTAGAGTTTGTGAATTTGGAGTGAATGAATGAAATTATTGTGTAAAATTAATGTAGAGTTCTGTGACTTTCAAGTGTCTTCAAGAATATAATTATTTTGCCAAATGAATATAGAGTTTTAGGAATCTAATGTGAATGAATGAAATTATTGTCGCAAAATAATATAGAATTCTGAAAAAATCGAAAAAATATAAATATCAATTTAATGCTTACCGCTTCTTCAGCTTCTTTCTGACTCCTGTGTCCTAACAAGTTAGGCATAGCTGTCCAATTGTATCTCAAATCCTGGCATTGGGATAACGTTATCCTCTCACACTTGCCACCCTCCTCCTCCTGTCCAGCAACCAGCCAGGAGAAGAGAATAACACAAAAACCTCGTACAAGCATATTCACTGTACACACTAGTATGTCATAGTCAAAAACATAAACTACACCAACGTAAAAGTTACAAACATTTTATTAAAATACGATACGTCCACTCTCTGACAATGCTAGCTAGATACTGATTCTGATTTCCGATTTGAATGTCGAACGCGGCGTTTCAAAAGGCAAAAGAAATGAAACCGGTCAGCCAGCCAAGCGTTCATAAATATAAGTTTGTCTGAATAGGGCATTATGAAAAAAAGGTGCCTAATTCGTGCATGGCTCGCAATCAGTGGGGTAATTTTGTAGCATTATCCCATGGGTTGGAGAGGGATAGTAGCTGATATTAAATTAAGTGCCTGCCCGTTGGGAAGGATTTTATTTCACGAAATTGCTGCGATAAAAGTGTTGGGCAATTGAGAAGTTCAGAGAGTTTATTACACGGCTGTTTGATTGGATTACACGTAGAGCAGTACTTTGTAATTTAATGTATTACTGTGCCGTAACGTTATGTGAACTTTCAATTTAATGTTCTTGATATAATGACATTGATAATATGGTGTTTATTTTTTATTTTTTTATATCATAAGATAGCAGACAGACAACGTGACACGTAATTAATGTTATCTATATTAATATATATATACCCCGTATATATATATATATATATATATATATATATATATATATATATATATATATATATATATATATATATATATATATATATATATATATATATACAATTCACGGGACAAATTACATTTACTGATCTAACCCCAAAGTAAGCAAATTATTTGCTTGTGTTATGGGTGTTAGTCAACGATACTAATACATAGAAATACATATATAAATACTAGAATATATATAATAAACACCCAAACCCGGAAATACAAACATTTATGCTCATCACACAAATGCTTGTCCCCGTCGGGGATCGAACCCGAGCCTCGTTGATTGCGTAGTCAGGGTCTCTAACCACTCGACCAACTCGACCCGTATATATATATATATATATATATATATATATATATATATATATATATATATATATATATACATATATATATATATATATATATATATATATATATATATATATATATATATATATATATATATATATACATATATATATATATATATATATATATATATATATATATATATATATATATATATATATATATATATATATATATATATATATATATATATACGGGTATATATATCCCCGGGGACCAACACGGGGATAAATATAATAAAATATACTATAATAAAAAGGAATCGATAGATACCTCATTTTTAAAAGACACCGAAGTAGATTTTCAGTTACGCTGGAATATCCATATATATATATATAAACAATACAATGGTAAATTCAGTAATTTTTTTTAGAATATAAATGGGCCAAAAATCGCGTGCATATATAGTAAGTACCTACTTGTAAAGCTCGAAGTTTCGGCCAAATTATATTCATGAGCCAACCAGGTCAATCTATATTATTTCAAAGATTAAGATTAATTCTTATGTCAAAGAAAATTAATTTTAAGAAAACTAAACTTAAGCAATAATTATTGTGTTAACTCTATCTGTTAAATTAATAAATTATTAATTTAATAGGTAGAGTTGCGCAACGTTTCACCTGGGCCAGGTACCACCGCCTTACCTATTTCTGCCGCAATAATAATACAGGGATACACAAAGGCGGTAAAGAATGGTTTCTCTCCGTGTTAGTCCCGGGCTCCGTTAAAGGATAGGCCAACTGCCGTTCTGCCAGACAGATCGCAAAAGGCCACCGATTGGCAATGCGAGTCACTACCATCGTGGTTACTAGGTGGTAAAGATATGCATTGGCTCTGGTAACACCGCCTTACCTATTCCTGCCGCAATAGCCTCAGGTTTGTCACTGCCATGTTCCGGTTTGGAGAGTAAGGTAGCCGGTAAACTTATACATGTGGCATTAGACCTCGTCACAAGATAGCAACGCACATTAACATTTCTGGTGTCTATAGGCGATGGTTGACTCTTTCCATCAGGATACTCTGCTTATTTGCTATCTTTTGATATAAAAAAGACTGAAGCACGTTTTTTTTATATAGAAGAGGGGGTAAACGAGCAGGAGGTGCACCTGATGGTAAGTGATCACCGCCGCCCATGGACATCCGCAATACCAGAGGTCTTGCAGTTGCGTTGCCGGCCTTTTAAGAATGAGTAAACACTTTTCTTGAAGGCCCCCAAGTCGTAACCGTTTGGAAACACCCCTACCGGTAATTGATTCCACAACAAAGTAGTGCGAGGCAAAAAGTGCCGAGAGAAACGCACAGTTGTGGATTTCCAGACATCAAGATTTTGAGGATGGAATTTCATATTTTGACGCGATGTCCGATAATGGAATTCGGCGGCAGGAATATTAATCCAAATAACTCGTCGGAACATTACGTCGGCATTACAAACTTTCCACATGGGTAACGACGTACCATTAACATCTTTAACGTATATAGTTGATGGTTGGTTCGTTCGATCAGAAGAGCCATCTTTCTGTTTGTTATTTTATAAAAATATAAAAATCTGTAGGCCACGGTTATCTTTAGATGGTATCTATAAACGATGGCTGCCTCCATCGCGAGAGCCCTGTATTGTTTTAGGCTCTACCATGCTTTTTGCTTATGCTACTAATTAATAATAATTATATTGTTTTAGACTCTACCATGCTTATTGTTTATGCTATTAATTAATATTAGGTATATTGTTTTAGGCTCTACCATGCTTTTTGCTTATGATATATTAATCAATATTAGGTATATTGTTTTAGACTCTACCATGCTTATTGCTTATGCTATTAAAAAATAAAAAGACACATTTTTAGGCTCTACCATGCTTTTTACTTATGCTATTAATCAATATTAGGTATATAGTTTTAGACTCCACCATGCTTATTGCTTATGCTATTAATTAATATTAGGTATATTGTTTTAGGCTCTACCATGCTTTTTGCTTATGCTATTAATCAATATTAGGTATATTGTTTTAGACTCCACCATGCTTATTGCTTATGCTATTAATTAATATTAGGTATATTGTTTTAAGCTCTACCATGCTTTTTGCCTATGCTATTAATCATAATATATATTAGAGGTATATTGTTTTAGACTCTACCATGATTATTGTTTATGATATTAACTAATATTAGGTATATTGTGGTATATATAGTTAAACCATAACCAATGATGGTACGGATAAAGAAATTTTTTGCTACACTACTTAAATTGCCTTGCAAAGATGCAAGCGATAAATTCGCAATATTAATTACGGCAAACGCACAACCCCTTTAGCGCAATTTCGATCTGAAAGAGATAGCAAAGACGGCCCTTATCTTTCACTCTTTTATCAGACATCCCAAGTAGAATATACAATTAGGTCCCTTCATTACATCACTCAAATAACACCTTTAATGTTAAAAATAATCTAACGTAATATAAATCGTAGATTAAGCATGGTAGAGTCTAAAATCCGATAATTACATTTGATTTCGGTGCGGTTGTTTTGACCAATATAAGTTGGATTGGGTTCGGAAGGGATTTTGTTTCATCATGAAAGGAGAGGACAGGTCAAATAAAATTGGTTTTTAGTATGAATGCTCGCATTGTTGGAACGAGACAGGGCTAGCGGCCGTCAAAGGCGCCGCCGGCGGTGCGCGTACGCAGCCCGGACGAGAGAGGAATGCCTAATTAAGAACGCATGCGTGGACTTAAGGTTGTGGTACAAGTTATTAGTATGAAAGGGAAAATATTTTTTGAAAATTTATTCAAGAAAAACATACTTTTAATTATTTTTATTAAATTTGGTTTAATGAACCGCCAAACATGTAACATCAAATCTCCCTCTACATATGTTTTGTTTCAAAAGTAATCATTTATTAAAAAAGTTATATACAAAGCCAGCGCATTTAGACAACAGAGATGTTAATGGATGATATGGAGATAATACCACAAGCATTAGTTTACCGGCTATGTAAGGCTCTAGGCGCGGATGCGTAAGTGACAAACATTCACATAAAGAATAGTTATCATGCACCGCAACGCGCTACAATATCCGTACCTTTAAAAATTAAACTCATAGTTCAAGTTAAGCAACTTAACGCAATTGAAAAAGAGATGTTATATGTGGAATCTTAACTCGAAAGAATATTCAAATAAAATAATTAAAAATTCTTAAGAAAAAATAATTTTGATTTTCAGCAATAGTAATGATACCAAAGAAAAATAAAAGAAAATGTATAAAGTGATAAACAAGCTTGAAGAAAGTCTTTTACTTAAATGGGATGCATTCAGTATTGTCGTTTTCTTCTTCTGCGACGTTTCAATTTTCGTTATGAAATACACAACAAATCTGCCTCCTTCATGTTAATTCTCAAAGTTATCAACGACGACGTGACTGCTTCTAATGGGCTTGATTCTTTGGCGTTACGTGAAGCTGTGATGTCGCCCTGCATCTTTTATTGGATCTATCATGGTTAGTGTTCCGAAGACCTGTTTGGATTATTTCCTGCTGCCAACATTTTACCATCAGACATCGTAACAAAATTCAAAATATCATCCTCTGATGAGGATGAAATTTGAATCGAGATGATTCTCGATGTCTGATAATCCACAAATGAACGTTTCTCAAGGCACTTTTTGCCCCGCCTTACTTCTCTGTGAAACCAATTATAGGCAGGGTCTTTTTCTAATGGATACGAGTTAGGGACCTACAATAAGAGAGTATTCTCAAACTTAAAAGGTTGGCTACGAAACTGTAAGATTTAGGTAGCGTGGCTGTTCATCATATTGTGATGATCACTTACCATCAGGTGAGCCTCCTCTATTCGTTTGATCCCTCTTCTATAAAAAAATGTTTATCAGATTGCTGCAGCTCGTTTGCTATCGTGTGAATACCTCCACTGCGCAGTATCCAACTATGCCACGCGATCATATGAACTTGGCCTGAGTAATGTCATTACTACCTACGAGCCAGCTCCACTGTTATTGTTTCTGGTGAATCTCACGGAACAATTTATTTTCCATGATAAAAAAAATTGTCCTATGTTAGGGTAAAATCTATCAGTATGCCAAATTTTACGCAAATATTCAATTTTTTCGCTTCATTGAATAAAAAACACCCAAATAAGCATATAAATTTCGTTGTTTACTAGCTGTTGCTTGCGAATTCGTCCGCGCGGACTTCGTTTACTCCGCACAGCTCCTAACCCCTAGGTGATACCATGATAATATGTAGGCTAGGTATATGTTGACCTGACTCAGGGCCGGATTTAAACTCAATGCCGCTCCTGGGCACCGGAAAAAAGTCCGCCCTATTACTAGAATTTTACTTAAGGGGAAAAAGACGTTTTCATGCTGATTTTTTATTATTTTTTTTAAGGTATGAAAACTAATGTTATATATTGAAACTATCAGGTTATTTTATACATATATTTACATATATTATCATTTTGATAATATCTTAAAAAGCACCCCACGCTTTTTTTTAAATAAAATATTTTTTTAATTCACATTATTATTAATTTATATTTATTGAAATTTTTAACACTATTTTTAATTTAAATTTATTAAAATTTATTTTCTATTTTTTAGTTTGATTTTCTATAAAAAGCGTGTTTTGAGTTTTTTTAAACTATTATTTATTTTTGACTTTTAGTTTGGTTTATTTATAAAAGCGTGATTTTTTAGTTTTTTTAAACTATTATTTGTTTTGTAGAATTAAAATTCTCCTTAGTATTCGAAAATTTGTCAATATTAGAGAAATCGGCTAAAGATAATTATTGGAAATTAAAATTAATATCAAGTCCTGTCTTATCAACTGTAGAGCAAATTATAAAAAAATAAAATTAAGTTTCTTACCTTATCGACTATAGATGAAAATTATATAAATTATAAAAATCATATTTTGCAAATTGAAAAATGGAATAATTTTATCAAATTAGTGTATTGTCATCGGTCCTCGATAAATCTACAAAGTTTGAACGAAATCTGGCCGTTTAAAGTGGGTCAAAATCGCGCCCAAAGAAGTCGGTTACAAACATACAAACATACAAACATACAAACATACAAACATACAAACATACAAACATACAAACATACAAACATACAAACATACAAACATACAAACATACAAACATACAAACATACAAACATACAAACATACAAACATACAAACATACAAACATACAAACATACAAACATACAAACATACATACATACAAACATACATACAAGTGAAGCTAATAAAAAGCGTGTAAAAATATTCGATTTTTCGTTTAAATTAAAATTAATTGGTGAAATCGATAAATTATAACATTTTTTTAATTGATTGATTGTTAAAGTTGATGTTTTAAGAAATGCAAAAATTAATTCCGAATTTTTTTCAATTTTTCAAAAATAAATACTAATTAAATTTCTTTAATTCCAGAAAATAGAAAAGTCGATTATTATTTGAAATCTTCAAGGAAACAAATTGATTAAATCATTTTGATTATTAATTTTTACTAAAAAAGTGCCAAAATTATAATTCATAAATAATGAATTAATTGAATTTCTTGAATTATCAATTAAACAAAAAATTATAAATTAATAGAATTAATTAATTATATTGGGGAGTCTCGATAAGACTAAAAAAATTTTATCACTTTCAAAATTTTGCCGCCCTAAAACATTTGCCGCCCTGGGCGCTCGCCGCGACTGCCCCTAGTGTAAATCCACCGCTGACCTGACCTATATATATAATATTCATGCAAAATTTGAAGTAAATCCATGCAGTACTTTTTGAGTTTACCCCGGACATACATATAGACAAACAGACGAAAATTCTAAACACTATATTTTTAGTCTCGATATCGATTGTAGATCACGCCCCAAGTATTCTTTAAAAAAAAGATTCAATGTACAGTTTTGACTTTCCTATGATTTTATTATATGTATAGATAATACTAGTAGGATATAATTATTAATACATTCTGTTATCCTGAAATTCTTTCTTACTTTCATTTACAACTTTATTCAGGTATAAACAAAATGACAGAAACAAAAGCGTCATACTCACATAAATATAATCACAACTTATTTTTATTTTTTTCGTGTCGGCACTTGGTGAAATTCCATTCCTAATTATGTTATAATGCACTTGTACCGTTTCATTTAGTTTTGTATAGTGTTATTTACGTTTTATTTAGCTTACATTACCAATTGGTTTCGCATTTTATGGCTCTCATAGAGTTGAGATACTCCTGAGGATATCGTAAGAAGCGAAACCAGTTGACTATATAAACTATATAAAAAAACATTTTGCGATACAGTACAATGGCATTTTAATAAAATACTTATCACAATCGCTTTGCGCTAGTATTTGGGGCATACCCTTAGTGTATTGAAGCCGGAATCGTAATTAAAACGTCAGATATGGCCGGGGCGAGCGGCGAGCGGCGGCGGGCGCGATTGATGGCACATGCAAAACTATCTCACAGGAAGTGCCGGTTCATGATAACTCTACACCCAAATGTGACTAACAATATGCGGACTTGCGTATCATATATTACGATATCCTAGCGACTACAACGTAATTTGAATTACGGTACTTATGAAAGTTTCTTCGTGCTGATTCGGATTATCTTTTATTTGAAGAATAGTGCCTTCGAAGAATAGAAGAATTATGACTCTCCTATTGGAAATATACAACCATCGTATAAAGACACCAAAATTGTTAAAGGTGCGTTGCTATCCATGTGGCGAGATGGTAATACTCAAAAGCGTCGGTGGGATTACTTTTTGGGGGGTGCAAATGAATCTACACATTGTACCATATTCTTATATAAAATAAAGAATAATACATATATATTTTCATGTAGATAAATATGTCAAATTGTTGTCAAAGGTTATGAATAAATTTGGACAGCAACTGTAAAATGTAATTGGCAACTGTCTTTAATTTTATTTAAACAGTAATTTAATATTATTTTGTATGTATTTTATTTCCTGACAGGGAGGTGCAACAGCACTTTCTTGCACCCTGCTGCCGGCGGCCATGGTAATATCACATGCATAATTTTATTGATTACCTTACCCTTCAAACCGAAACACGACAGTAATAAGCACTGATAATGTTATGGCAGGAAAAGATAAGGCGGTGGTATCAAAACCTAGGCAAATCGTTCCAGAAACCTACCACCTAGTAGCACGATGTTAGTGACACGTATAGGCTTTTACGAACTGCCTAGGAGAATGGCAGATGGTCTATTTTTCGAAACGGGTCCGTACCAACACAAGATATTCATTATCACCTACTAAGTGTTTCACAAATGCGACAACCTGTAAAAAGGAGAGGTGAAGAGGGGGGAAGGAGCAAATAGCCTTAAAATTTGTGTAGTCTAATATTTGAATGGTCCCTTGGTACCACGAGTGAAATACCTATTCCAGTCGCAACAGCGTTAGTGCTTAGCTAATAACAAAGGCTGAAAGTGTAAGCATTATGGCATTGTGGCTTACATCCCTGCCACATATAGCAAAGCACTACATTGCACTGCACTGCTAATGTCTTTAGAGGCAATTGCGTTGATCGAGTCGTTGACGGCCCGGGTTACGTAATCGATGGGACTCGGGTTCAATACCCGTCAGGAACAAACATTTGTGTGATAAGCGTATATGTCCTATGTATTTCTGGATTTTGGGGTTTTACAAAATATATTTGAGTGTCAGTGCGTACTACCTCCCGCCCTAATTACAAAGTTTGTAGCATAAAAAATAAAGCACTTTCATACAAATTTGCGAGAGCCCTTAGACCTCCTTAATTCGACGCTTTCGCAAAATCCATTCATAGCGGACGTATAATAACTGTAAACTACCTCCCAGCCAAATTTCAAGTCTGTAGCACAAAAGTGAAGGACTTTTATACAAAATTACGAAAGCCCTTAAACTTTAAATAATACTAACTGTGCCCGCGATTTCGTCCGCGTGGAAAAAATTCTAAAATAAAAGTAGCCTTAGTTAGTCATTTTTACGTCAGCTATCTGCCAGTAAAAGTCTCCTCAAAATCGGCCCAGCTGTTTCAGAGATTAGCCGTAACAAATACAGATAGACAAAAAATGTAAAAAAAATTGATAGGGTCAAAGGGACACACTGAGTCAACGCCATATCGGACAGAAAGATTAAGGCAATTCATTATGCATTTAGAAAAAATAATTATTTTAATATTACAACAGCCACATCTATCTATACATATTACATACAAATAAATAAAATTTGTATGTAATCTATATATGTATTAATACGTGAAGGAAAAGCTTTGAACCCCTTTTTAAGATAATTGCACGAACGGTACAGTATGAAATTTGGCACTGTTAAAGTTTACATTGCGGAGGACTGCGGAAACATTACATTTTTTAATAAAATGTATTAGAAATACATTAAAGTAATAAAAATAAACATTACACACAATATATATATATATATATATATATATATATATATATATATATATATATATATATATATATATATATATACATATATATATATATATTCATTCATTACGTTATACACACATGGATACTAAAAACAGAAAATATCTGATATTTAATAGATTCAGACGTTTTTCATCATCATTTTCATCTTTGCGGAAATCCATAATTTAAAGGAGAAATAATGGTATTTAATTTGCAAATTTTCCGCGAAATTTTATATGGAACTGCTGTGATGCAACAGAAATGAAAGGTAGTGTAAAGAATAGGGCAAACTTATCCAAAGTCTGAAATTATAGAAGACCACAGCGGCACAATAATCCACCCACTTCCACGACACTTTCTTCCACGTCAGAAGCAAAGGCAGTAACACAGAAGTTATGTACTCAACGCACGTTTCACTTCGCAACCGAAGCATCTTCAGGAGAGCCGAATAGCACTTCACTCTATGAAGGGTGAAGCATTAAAATATCTGTACGGCTGAAATCAGTTGTCAAATATAAAAAAGATTTGTTAGTCTATGGTTAAATTTTGACCACAGGCGACCGTTGGTATGTATGGATAGCCAATGGTTATCCTATGACCAAAAAACGCCTAATTTCGTATTTCGCTAGGGCCTAGGGAAGCTATGCTTTAATGTGAAGACATTTTTATAACTAAATGTTAGCGAGAAACAGAAATGGCAATTGGTTGGGAACCTCAATAGCAAACGTAATTACTGGACGATTCGCATGCCCCGGCCAGGGCCGTAGACACAATTAACTGAATTTGCCAGTGGACTATAAAAACGGAGACTTTTAGTGTAACCATGCTATATGAATTTGTGGGATCATAACTAAAATAATACCTTCACCGAAAATCGATATCCAATTTTATGATTTTTTCAGAGTATATTAACTACTACTAAGTTCACATATCAATAGGTATATTGCAATACTAGGCAGTTTTGCAATGTCTCGCCCGACTTCAGAACCATCGCTCTATTAATGCTGTTATGGCGTCAGTGCTGTCATTGTCGTGTTCCGTTTGGAAGTACGGTCACGTACCTTATCTTGTACATGATATATTTTTGGAGTCTATAAGCGATATTTTAAGCCATCTACTTACTATATATAAACAAAAAGCTATTTAAATAAACAAAATAATACCACGCCTGCTCCTTTACTCAGGACAGGGTTTTTAGCGTAACAAATAATAGGATTTCCTGAAAAAATGAGGCAATAATCGCTTATTGTGAATATATATGCTTTTTTGTTGTCGTTTTTTTTGTAGTGTTATTTTTAGTTTAAAAAGCACCTTCACCCCCGTTTCTCTGAAGAGATAGGCAGAGATACAACAAGTGTAACCATGATTCGTGGAAGCGGAAGTGGAAGTGGATTAGTGGAGTAGTTGGTCGCACAATCTGATAATCCGTAATATTTTTTAGTTCCGTACCCAAAAAGTGTCAAATAGACCCTTATCGTCCGCTGTCTGTCTATGACAGGGCTCTATCTCATAAATGGAAATAGGTACACTTGAAATTTTAGGTTAAACTTTTAGCAATGTATCGATGAATACTGCTGTCAATTATGTGCAATAGTTTTTACAGCGCGTACAAAAAGACACAGATAAAAACTATAAACATAATTTTTCTGGCTTTTATTGCTGTAACAATGGGAATCCCATATTGTTTTTTGCAATATCTAAAATGTACAGAATGGACTGTTACAACTTTATAACATAAATAGATAACTTCTCCTTATTTAACAAAACTTTACCTGGTTTCAACCATTATCACACCTTGGGTTAGAATTCCATATATCCTAATTCCAGCCAAACACGACATCAATCAGATTAATACATTAAATTTCCGTAAAATTATAACAGCAGTGCAGTGTGGTCACCCGCATTTGCCGCTATAATTTGGGCGGAATGCGGGCGAGAACAAAACGTTGCCACGCAAAAACTATGACGGACTGCCCTACGAGGACAATATATGGGACACGAAATTTAGGAATTGTCGGTGTTTAATACTCGTGTTGATACGGAACCCTTGGTGAGGGATAACGCTTTACTGCTGGGCATCTCGAAAAAGTCTAGAGAAGACTAATACTTGTCACTGAAATAGTGACGACAAGCTAGGTGGTAGAATACCAGAGTTTTATGTACTACATACTAGAAACCCCCGTCCGTTCCCCGTATTGGTCCCGGGCTCCTTTGAAGAATAAGCCAACTGCCGTTCTGCCAGGTAGGTCGTAAAAGGCGACCGATTGGCTATGCAAGTCACTACCATGGTGGCTACTAAGTTGTAGAGTTCTGTATTGTCTCACTCGGGTCTGGTACCACCGCCTTACCTATTCCTGTCGCAATAGCGTCAGTACTTGTCACTGTCGTATTCGGTTTGGAAGGTAAAATAGCCGGTAAACTTATGCATGTGGCATTAGACCTCGCCACAAGATAGCAACGCACCATTAACATTTTTGGTGTCTATAGGCGATAGTTGACTCTTTCCATCAGAGGGCCTACCATGAACTCTTATAATACTTGTCAAGTTCCAGGCAGTTCAACTATGAGTATTAACCTGTCAGGTTTTACTATCGTACCATGAACTCATTTTTGTTGACCTGCAATGCGTCGTCTTCTGGCCGGTCACATTATCTCTGGCAGGACATATCAAATTAACGTTGAGAAACACATAACTTGCCGATTTTTAAATTTTAGTATAAAGTTATTATTATTAATGCATTTTAATAAGAAATCTTGAATTTAAGAATACAAATTGGCAAAAGAGATCAAGTTTTAAGTTATTTAAAGTCTACGTAAAATATATGGAACATAAAGTAAACCACGTAATATTTGTTAAGCGGCATCCATTAAAGAACGCAACTCTGGGAATACTACACATGACCTTGAACTGTTTAATAAAGACATTTATGTTATGAGCGCGGTTTTTAAATTTCTTGAGTACGTCTTGATTTTTTGAGATTAGAGTTTTGGAATAGTTTGTGACTATTTTAAAGCTGTGTAATTGTAATTTTAACACATTGATTTCATGAACGTGATTGATGTCGAAAGCAAAACGATCGTATGATATCAATATATTCAATGAACAATTGGAAGTTTTATGAGATATTTTAAGTACTCATAAAGATATTGCAACGGGATTCAATAAAAGTGCACACTCAAAACGTTAATTTTCATCACACATCTAAATTTATGTGTATCTCCTCTGTGGTCTAGTGGTCCGGTGTCGGAGTTGATCACATGAGGTCTCGGGTCGGACAATTCAACAAAATGTGTTTTTCAGTTTTCTGACAAAAGCAATGTTGCCCGGGATTGGAAAAAGTGCCCGGGTGGCGATAGGCTTTGGCTAATCGTGAGTACACTTGTTGTACCTCTGCCTACCTCTTTGGGGATACGGGCGTGAAGATACTTTTTTTTATAAAATTAAAAATAAATAAAAAATGCTTTAAAAGTAAGTAAATATTAAATAATAAATAAATAACTTTATTTAGAAGTAATGAATTAGGTACTGTATTTTATACCAATATCAATATTTTTCTAAAACACAGTTAATGTTAAAAAATATACAGTATAAATTCCTAATAGGACTAGGGCTAGGAATAGCAGTAATAATAAAAAATACCTACGTTTACAGTATATTTAAGATAAAGCAATCCAATAAAAGTTACTATTTACCACCTGCAAGTGACCGGCAATATTATGACACTTTAGCAGTTCAAATATCGATTTCGGTCTGACAAAAAAACTTCATGGTACGCTAACGCAGGGCAGAAGTAGGTTTGAATAGTAAAACGATCGCTCGCCGGCATAGGTCACGTGGTCACTGACTGGCCTGTTAGATAACGCTTTCATGGTACGAAATAGCAGGACAGTTTAATTATCGGCTAAAATTGCCCTGCTATAAGAGTTCATGGTAGGGCCGCAGAAGACGCATCTGTTAGTTTGCTCTCTTGTGATATAAAAAAACCGGCCAAGTGCGAGTTGAACTCGCGCACGAAGGATTCCGTACCATCCCTATTCAAGTTTCTACCTGTTTATTACAATCAAGTAAAAAATTGCTTAATAATTACGTTTATTGTATGGGAGTTCCCCCTTAAATATTTACTTTATATACAACTAAATATTCTGTAAAAATTTAAGCGTCTAACTGTTACCGTTATTAATATTGAGCAAAAAAAACACTTGTATGAGTTTTATTAATATTTTCATTTTTTAAATTTTACTTGTTATAGCGGCAACGGAAATACATAACTTGTGAAAATTTCAGCTTTCTAGCTATCACGGCTTACGAAATACAGCCTGGTAACAGACAGACAGACAGCGGAGGCTTAGCTATAGGGTTCCTTTCTTACCTTTTAGGTACGGAACCCTAAAAAGAGAAGCTATGCTAAGTCCAAGTCGTGTTTCATTTTATAAACACTCACTGCAGCGCTGAAATGATAATAAATCGTCCAATCAAAGTCAAAAGCAGCATTGTGGCGTATAATAGTAAAGGAGCCCAAGAGGGGATTTTTGCATTTACTCAAGCGCGTCAGATTAAGATAGGGGGGGGGAGGGGCTCGCATATTGTTTCGATTCTCCACCAATTATATTTAATCTACAAAATCCAACAGATCCCTACGATACTCGAATAACTACCCATTTAGCATTTTGGGCTCCCCTACTATAATAGAGTAGGTAGAGTAGGTACAGGAAACCATGCCATTCTATCGTGTTAGTCATGATTGTAATTCCTTTATGCTTCCTTCCTTCCTTGCGGGAAATGCGAAATTTGCGTCTTATGAATCTTCTTTTCACAACACGTAATGTAAAGCGCACATTGCTAGGAATCGTCGCACCTTTAGAACTCTTAAACCAGCCGTTTAATTTGCACGGTACGTAACGCATAATACATTGCTTATTTTGTGTATATTTTTATATCATAAGATAGCAAACAAGCAGATGGGTCTCCTGATGGATAGAGTAACCATCGCTTATAAACATCAAAAATGTTAACGGTGCGTTCCTATCTTGTGGCGAGGTCTAATGCCACATGCATAAGTAAGTACCTTGCCCTAGGCTAGGCTAGGCTTAGGCTTGTATTTCACTTGCCGGCTATATTCAATATATTTCTCAGGCCTTTTATAAATACACAGTGTACGACAATACATTTATTTTGTTTCGCAAGTCACGATTGAAAGCGGATTTCTGATGAGTTATAGGAGAAATAAACGTACCTTTGATCGGTCCTTTCTTTCTTTATTCAGCACTAGCTGTTGCCAGCGACTTCTTCCGCGCGGACTTCGTTTACTCCGCACAGCTCCTCCCCCGTAGGTGATAGCGTGATAATATGTAGCCTATATGTTGACCCGATCTACTAATAGTAATATACATGCAAAATTTGAAGTAAATCCATGCAGTATTTTTTGAGTTTACCCCGGATATACATACAGACAAACAGGCAAAAATTCTAAAACCTATATTTTTGGCATCGATATCAATTGTAGATTACGCCCCAAGTATTCTTTTAAAAAAACATTCAATTTTTTTTTTTTTTTTTTTATATCATAAGATAGCAAACAAGCAGATGGGTCTCCTGATGGAAAGAGTCAACCATCGCCTATAGACACCAAAGATGTTAATGGTGCGTTGCTATCTTGTGGCGAGGTCTAATGGCACATGCATAAGTTTACCGGCTACCTTACCCTCCAAACCGGAACACGACAGCGACAAGCACTGACGCTATTGCGGCAGGAATAGGTAAGGCGGTGGTACCAGACCCGGGCGAGACAATGCAGAACTCTACCACCTAGTAGCCACGATGGTAGTGACTCAATAGCCAATCGGTCGCCTTTTACGACTTGCCTGACAGAACGGCAGTTGGCCTATTCTACAAAGGAGGCCGGGACCAACACGTCGTGTACAGTTTTGACTTTCCTGCGATTTTATTATATGTCTATACATATAGATTTTATACTAGAATGTTCTCGAACAACGTGCAAGTATCAGTTGTGATCGTCATGTGATTGAGTTATATGCAATTAAAAAATTTTTTACTAACCTATAAAACCTATATTTTTGTTTATCATATATGCTGAAACAGCTTGGAAAATATCATTACATAATCAAGAACCTAAAAATAGTAAAAGCCTCCGAAGCAACATAGACTGGCTAGCCGAAAAAGGAAACTTGAAGAAGTTTTTTTTAATCATAAGATAGGAAACAAGCAGGTGGATCTCCTGATAGAAAGATCATCCATCGCCTATAGACACTAAAGATGTTAATGGTGCATTGCTATCTTGTGGCGAGGTCGAATGCCACATGCAGAAGTTAACCGACTATTTTACCCTCTAAACCGGAACACGACAGTGACAAGCACAAACGCTATTGCGGCAGGAATGCAATACAGAACTCTACAACCTAGTAGCCACGATGGTAGTGACTCGTGTAGCCAATCGGTCGCCATTTATGACCTACCTTGCAGAACGGCAGTTGGACTATTCTACAAAGAAGCCAACACGGGGAAGGCTTATAAGGAAAATGGGTCGATTAGATATAAAAATCTAGGTTCATTGGAAAGCAGTATTTTCAACAATATCACGTTTGAAATTAAGAATCACTTGATGTCTATAGGCGATTATTGACTCTTTCCATCAAGAGACCCATCCGCTTGTTCGCTATCTTATGATACAAAAAAAGATTGTGAATATGTTTTAAATAAGTAATTATTCCTAACAATTAAGAATTGTAAGTGCTCTAGCTTAGGCGTTGCAATTGCAAATCTTTTAATTTGCAGATGCCCATGTGATTTGATGTTACAGGATTCCTTATAAACAGGTAAACCCTCAATAAATTTAAATCATGCTTTTTTATATCATAAAATAGCAAACAAGCAGATGGCTCTCCTGATGGATAGAGAAACCATCGCCTATAGACAACAAAGATGTTAATAGTGCGTTGCTATCAGTGTGGCGGGATGGTAATGCCTCATGCATATCTCTACCTGCTATCTAACCTCCAAACCGGAACATAAATGACATCTTAATATAGCTTACTCATTCTTAAAAGGCCGGCAACGCAACTGCAATACGCGTGGTATTGCGGATGTCCATTGTCGGCGGTGACTTACCTTACTTACTTACCACCTTACTTACCTTACCACCAGGTGCACCTCCTGCTCGTTTGCCCCCTCTTCTATATAAAAAAAACACAAGCATTGACGCTATTCGGGCACGAATACGTAAAGCAGTGGTACCAAATACCCAAGCAATACGTTGACGAACTCTACTACCTAGTAGTCACGATGGTATAATCAATCGGCTGCCTCTTACGACCGGAATATAATATAATACGAGCGGAATGGCAGTTTTTCAAAAGAGCCCGGACCAACACAGGAGAAAAATCCTCTTCAAAAATAATCCCCATAACTTGAGCCACCAAATTCTTGGCAAAGAACAGTATGTAGAGATAAAGATATGTAAAAAAAATATGTAAAGATAAAGATTATGCTATTTAAAGATACATTAAGTAAGAAAAACGCTGCTCGCTCGTCAAAAGCATTATTTGATACTTGATAGCTGAATATGATCATCTATACATATAACAAAATCGTAGGAAAGTCAAAACTGTACATTGAATATTTTTTTAAAAGAATAATTGGGACGTGATCTACAATCGATATCGAAGCCAAAAATATAGTTTTTAAAATTTTTGTCTGTTTGTCTGTATGTATGTTCGGGGTAAACTAACTAATATTTTGTTTGATACTGGTAATATTTGAATATTACTTGCGTTAAATTAATAACAGTAACTTGAAAAAATTAACCGAGTTCTAATATTACCTATATTCATATCTCAGAATCTACAGAACCTACTTTGATGAAAATTAGTCCCCTTCCCCTCCCTCCCTAAGTTGAAATACACGTGATTTTACCCAAAAAGAATTATTTCAATAAGTCTTTAGTTCCTGAGAAAGTAAACAAGCATACAAATATATACAAACGATTTTTTTAACGAAACATTTCCGAAATTCAGTACACGTGATTGAACGCCGTGTTGGTCCCGGCCTCCTTTGTAGAATAGGCCAACTGCCGTTCTGCCAGGCAGGTCGTAAAAGGCGACCGCTTGGCTATCGAGTCACTACCATCGTGGCTACTAGGTGGTAGAGTTCTGCATTGTCTCGCCCGGGTCTGGTACCACCGCCTTACCTATTCCTGCCGCAATAGCGTCAGTGCTTGTTGCTGTCGTGTTCCGGTTTGGAGGGTAAGGTAGCCGGTAAACTTATGCATGTGGCATTAGACCTCGCCACAAGATAGCAACGCACCATTAACATCTTTGGTGTCTATAGGCGATGGTTGACTCTTCCCATCAGGAGACCCATCTGCTTGTTTGCTATTTTATGATATAAAAAAAATAAATAAAAAAAACGCCTAATTAGATCATTAAACTCAAATATTATCCAATTTCAACAATATTACATACATACATGTCGAACCGTTAAACTCCGTTTTTTCGTCGGTTGAAAATGCACAGTATTGTCCACAAGTAGTGTAACATATCATCAATATAATGTTTCGAAATGTCATCAATATTTAAACCCCTTAGAGGTTGACTTTTGAAAAGAGAAAGTGATCTATGTTCCGGGTCATCTACTATACCCTTGCTAAATTTCATTAAAATAGAATCAGCGGTTTTGTCGCGACAGCCTGACGATCAGACAGATTTTCGCTTTCATAGTGTTACAAGGGATGTAACTGTAAATATGTAAAATAACTTAAGCATGTGTTTCCTTGCAAGATTCGGTCTCCAGACAGCACATCTGGTCTGACTGTGAATATCTTCTCCTTTTTAAACCTTTATAATGTTTTCAATGGCGAAGGTTAAAAGAAGTTAACGTCGGCGCCCAGCGCGAAATTGATTTACACCACCGTAATCGCTCTCGCAGACGCTTATTTCTTAAGTACGTGTTTTAATTCATTGGTCTCAGGTCCAGAGCTTCTCAAACTACAAGACACATTCGACAATTCAGAACAACTTTATACCGAACTGGCGAAAAAAGGAAGTTGTCAGTTTGACATGTATGTATGTAATGTTGTTGGAATTGGACAATATTTGGGTACGATGATCTATTTCGGCCCAGGCACGTATATCAAATTTCATAAGTGTATGTATGTTAACATATAAAATGTTTCTATTTTGTCCACGAATTTCCCGGAAAGTCGAAGCTATATTCGAGATATTTTTTTGTATTAAATCAGGTATATTCCAACTTAGGGAACAGTTCAAGTTTCATCAATCAAGATCGGTTCAGAAGTTTTTGACATATACGGCGGTTTAATGTTTCAAATTCAATTATTAAATACTACTACTAATACCAATAAGTAACCAAATATTCGTGGCACCTCTATTTGATACAGCTTTGTTTGGAGAAATGTAAAGATCAATGATAATAATCAAAGATTGATTGTGTATGTTATCAAATCGAACAGCAATATCACCTATGTGTTAAATGGGATCGGAAATTTCCAATAATATAGTTGACGCAATATTTTGGTATTACATTATGAAGTGTCCCCCTCATTCCTCACTTTCCCCATTCTCTACTCTTTTCCCACCCTTTCCCTGCGTTTCTCATCCTTTCCTTTTTTCCTCCTTTCCCCGCCTTTCGCTATTTTCACCTTTTCCCCTTTTCCCCATCTGTGCTATCTTATTCCCCTTCTCCCTCTCTTCCTCTTTTCACCTGTGTTCTTCTCTTTCTTCCTCTTTTCCCATATTTTCCCTTTTTTCCTCCCTTCACTGTGACAGAAACTTGTGACCAAATGTTCTTATATCTTTGCCTCGCCCCTATTCGCCAAGTTCGTACCGAGCGATAAGGAACTTCGCTTTAAACAAAAACAAAAATATTTGAAACCAAATGCTAAATACATGCGCCCTATATCTAAGTGCAATAAAATCAGTGAGATCATTTTCAATTATTTATTTTAATGTTAATAACTGAAGTTTGAGAAGCTCTGAATTAACGACTCAGCGGGAGTCTACATTAACACCTATTCTCTCCCCATGAGGTCCCATCCCGGTTTTTTACAACAATACTGTTGCGGCTGGCCACACTGGTTTTTTTGACCTGGCAATAAAATGTTTTTATGATCATTTCATTACACTGCAAATTAACGATTTATCTTATAATGCAGATCTACTTTTGTGTGGATAGTCCTATATTAAGAGCCCGTGACTTCGCTTGCGTTAAGTTACGAACGCCTGTGTTGGTCCGGGCTTCTTCAAAAGAATAGAATATCTGCCGTTCTACCAGGCAGATCGTAAAAGGCGACCGATTGGCTATACGTGTCACTAACATTGTGACTAATAGATGGTAGAGTTCTGCATTGTTTTGCCCGGATCTAGTAAGTACCACAACCTTACCTATTCCTGCCGCAATAACGTCAGTGCTTATAATAATAATAATAATAATCTTTATTTTCATTAATAAGTCTCAATTTACACAAGTTGTGAATACAGTATTTGCTTACAATTATTTTATGCTATTTTATATATGGCTAATATTAAACATATAGTGTGCGATTAAACATATAGTATCCAAAAAATTAAAAGGCGCGAAATTGAAAACAGTAAGTATAAACATTTTAAGGATAGATTTTCTTACTAACTACTTGATTTTAATAATTTTTAGTTTCATGTTAAGTTGTATTTATGTGTGTGTGTGTGTGTGTGCAAGTGTGTTTGTGTATGTGTATGTGTCCATGTGTGTGTGTGTGTGTGTGTGTGGGTGCGTGCTTGTATAACTGTTTATATTTATTTGAGTGTCATGTATAATTTACTTTCACAAACTTTTCTGAATCATCATGGCCTAGATATTTTAACCAGATATAAATTATGTATTTGGCTTCTCTATTGTTTTTTGTGGGTAAATCAGGAAAAATTTTGCATAGCTTATTATAGAGATAGGGTCCTAGGAAAGAAGTATGTCGATGTGCAAGCTTTGTATTATAAAAGGGTATTTTAAACAGGTTATCTTTCCTTCTTCTTCGTTTGTTTTCGTTTGTTCTAGGTCTTGCTTTATGTTGCACGGAAATTAGACTTTGTATAAAGAGTTGTCACACTGTTAGTACACTAGAATCTTTATAGAGCTCGGAAGTTCGAAACCGGTATGGTCTAAAAGTTGCGACCTTCAGTACTGCTCTTTGTGCTCGTTCTAGATGTGTGGTGCATGCTCCACCCCAAGATGTGATGCAGTAAGTGAGGATCGATTTGCATAGGGCGTCATATACTTTGAAAACTATAGTGCGGTCATCCCTGAGGTTTTTAAAAACAAATATAAGCTTACGGACCTTAATGCAACCTCAATGCAAGAAGGCCAAAATTTTTCGCACACGATGTAGATCGTAAGGACAACGCCTGTAAGAAATTTCGAGTAAAAAGAAAGGAACTTTCAAAATTCATCGCCTAAAATGGTGAAATATAGGTGATACATTGTTTGAAATGAAATTGCTTACATTAACTACATGTAAATTTACCCACGGGCGAAGCTGCGTGAGTGAGCCAGTAAGTAATATTAGTTATGTATAAGTAGATACCATAATATTTGTAGTTTCCACTGACTACATGCAGTGTCGATGAAACGTTTCTAACAAAAAGTCCCACAGTGCTACGTTTCACAGTGTTAATAGTCCCGATAAATTTCACACTCTCCTCATAACTTTTAGAAACTTGTGAAAACTTTATAATGAAATGTAAATACAATAAAAGTAGAAAAGACGTGACTGACACATGGAGATAAAGTTAATGCTGTGTCATGAATCGTTATATCCAAGAATATATTCTTATATATAATATGTATACTTACCTACAGCTGACAGCATATTAATATTTTTTAAAGAAATTTTGTCACGTCTTTATCCTAGACGGGGTGGATAGAGATGTTACTGAGGCATCCACGATTAGTCAACCATATTAAGCTTGCCATTGGTCAATCTAGCTATAGTGCGCGCGGAACTAGTTGGCCGCGCCATACGTAATACGTAATACGTAAGGCGCGGCCAACTAGTTCCGCGCGCACTATAGTGGATTAGCGATCCTGATGGGCCGACCAAAGAGATTATAATGTACCTACTCATAGTGGTCGTTGGCGCAGACGGAGATATTTGTGTGATGAGCATAAATATGTATTAATTGTATTCCTGGATTTTGGTGTTTATTTTATATGTTGAGTTTTTATTCTATTTATCAGTAATGAAATGAAAATATTTATTTGCAAGAATATGGGTGGTACAAGTTATTAAAAAATAAATAAAATACCGACATATTTTACCAGGGTATGAAGTTTTTATATATATTATAATAATATTACACTTAAAACTTTTGTACCGATGTTTTAGAATTACTACCGGATCGGAACGCGGCCACACACTGAGAAGATCCGGAGTATCGTTAGACCATCTACAACGTAATACCTACCACAATGTTAAAAAAGTATAACACAAGAAAATTAATTAGCTAAGGGTTTATTCACAGTTCTGAGTTCTAACGATTCGTTACTAAACACGATACCTACTTCATGACAAATGGAATTCATGAAAATGTTTTATCACGATTCGGCAAAATACCAGAATTAATGTTCACATTCGTTTCATGGTTCTAAATGATTCTGGACGAACTACCGAATAGAATGGTAAATAGTAGTACACAAACAAAGGTAATAAACTTAAGATTATTTGATACTTTGCTTCCGTTACCAAATTAAATTATAATTATGAATTAACCCTTGAATGGTCGCGAGTGTTAAAGCCACACATCAAAGCAATGGTATCCAAGTGTCAGCCTTTTAGTAACCCTTTAACATATCCGCTATTAAAATGTAGTCAAAAAAATAACAAAAAACATATACTTAAATGATTTTAATCTTTATTTCAATTGAATAGGGTTTAAATTTTGAAAAACGTTAATAACATCAAAAGTGATGAGTTTGAGATATCTCTAAAATTAACCCTAAAACGTTCATGTAAGGGTGAAAATGGCTAGATTGAAGGATAGATTTAGAGTAATAAACTTTTAACATGACAACACGAAATTAAGAGTATTAAAACATGTGGGAGACAATGGCGGCACATAAAAGGATTGGCGGCGCCTTTGAAGTCGGTTCTGTTAATTTTACACCGGCTCAATGCCCACACTCGTTGAGTTAAATTGTTTATTCGTTAAACATGAGTGCAACCTTTAGTAGTAAAAACGGTTGATGTCTACTTTAAATACAGGTTCACTGATAAAAGAATGTACATACTAAATGAGAGTGTTCAGGATTAGATTCTGATACTGAATACATAAAAAGACCTTGTGGTGTCGTGGGACACCAGATAGAAACGAAGTTCGTTATTATCCATATTATAATATTGCAAAACGGAAAGTGTGTTTGTTTGTCCGTCTTTCACCGCAAAACGGAGCGATGAATTAACGTGATTTTTTAAGTGGAGATAGTTGAAGGGATAAATAGTGACATAAGCTACTTTTTGTCTCTTTCTAACCCCCCCCACTTAACTAAAATGAATTTAACGCGAGCGGAGCCGCGGGCAATAACTAGTAAAAATATTCATTTCAATTTTCAAGTTCAATTTGAGGTAAAAAAATATTTATAATAAGTATAAAAAAGAAAATAATTATTCGAGTATACATCTTTAATATGATTTTTATAGTCAAAAATCAAAATAAAATAGCAAACTGTAATAATAATACAGACATCACGTAGACGTATTTAAATGATACTTGTGTTTGATACTTAGTAATTCATAATAAACATATAAATATTCATAATAACTTACCAATAAAAGTTTACACATCGTGATCATAACTGACGTAGTTCAATTTTAACTCGGGGTTTTACGTAACGCTCATCATCACACCATACATCCATACAATCACGCAAAACTACAAATACGAATTTAGATTAAATTTAGCACACAGGTTAATGATGACCTGAAATAACACATAGGCTGCTTTCTATTCCGGAAAAATGAGATTTTCCAGCGGCTTTTATCAAAAATTTTATAATGCGGGCTGCATGCTGCAGTAAATGAAATACAAAATTAAACATGTATCGGTTTCACATTTAAAACGATTTTATAAATAACAAGTACTTATTTGTAACAATATTTATTGCTAACTGCATCCCTTCTAGTGCAGTTGGATAAAAATCATATTGCTTATATCACTCTCACAATTTAAGATAAATTATATGACACCTCTCTTGTTTAAAAATTCATCAAGCCATTTCAAGCAAGCATACAGAGCGTACCAAATAAATATGCATACATATAAGTCGGCCCCGTTAGTCGAGTGGTTATCGATCTTGAATACGCAATCAATGGGACACGGGCTCGATTCTCGACGGGGGTAGGCATTTGCATGATGAACAATGATGTCTGTATTTCTGGGTTTGGGTGTTTAGTTAATATATTCCAGTATTTATATCGACGTATTGTTTCCGGGCTTCCTCGTGTTTGTTCCGGGCTCCTTAGAAGAATAGACACACTGCCGTTCTGCCAGGCAGGTCGTAGAAGGCGACCGATTGGCTATGCGAGTCACCACTATCGTGACTACAAGGTGGTAGAGTTCTGCATTGTCTTGCCCGGGTCTGGTACCACCGTCTTACCTATTCCTGCCGCAATAGTGTCAATGCTTGTCACTGTCGTGTTCCGTTTTGGAGGGTAAGGCAGCCGGTAAACTTATGCATGTGGCATTAGACCTCGCCACAAGATAGCAACACACCAATAACATCTGTGGTGTCTACAGACGATGGTCGACTATTTCCATCAGGAGACCCATCTGCTTGTTTGCTATCTTATAAAAAAAGTATATCTATGAATTGATATCGTTGACCAACACCGATAGGTATCTAAAACAAATAAATGTCTTACTTTGGGATTAAATCAATTTGCAATATGTCTACTGATGTTATTATTATACACTATACACCCAAATCACTTTCGTCTAGCATAGTTGAATCATTACATAGTATAAAACAAATTCGCTTTCTCTGTCTGTCCCTATGTCCTTATGTCCCTATGTATGCTTAAATCTTTAAAACTACGCAACGGATTTTGATGGTTTTTTTTTTAATAGATAGATTGATTCTTGAGGAAGGTTGTGGTGTATAAACTTTTCCGATATTACCACGGGAACAAAAGCTGCGCGGGTGAAACCGCGGGCAGGTCGCTAGTTAGATATAATCTGCAACAGTCGCAGCGCGTGTTGGCTGAGAGTAATATGTTGTTTCTCAGCGTAGTTTAGCGAATGAGTTGTTTCACCGGTGGTAATTCAGCCTGCATTTTGGAGTCTATTAACCCTTCCTGTCATCAGCGGACCGTGGCCGGTAACTGCGAACACCTCATAAACCTTTATAGTGTTGCACTTTGTTTTCATGTTATAATTAATTACCGATAAACTAAAATTTCGGCAGTCTCCTGCACTACTTTTCTTGGATATCCACAAGTCGAGTGTACCTGATGGCATCCCTCCGAATGTGGTTAGAGCATGTGCTTCAAAATTGGCGACAGTATTGACGCACCTATCACGCTCTCCTATTCACTCGGCGTGGTACCGAATTCATGGAAAACAGCTTTAGTGCATCCTATTCCTAAAAAAGGAGATCGCCCTAATCCGTCAAATTATCGGCCAATAGCCATAACCTCCTTGTTCTTCAAAATCATGGATACAGTTATAAACTGTCTGCTCCTGAAGTATTTAAAAGAACACCAGCTGATTAGTGACCATCAGTACGGTAACACTTTAATTACTTGAAAATTCTAAGTTCCCATATTATATTGATATTTAAAAAATTAACAATGTTGTTTTGGTCAGAAAACTGAAGAAAACACATTGAGTTCTAATAACATATACGTCATAGAAAATCTACTTTATTTGAAATATACTTTATTCATTTTAATAAAACACTTTAACCTTTTTATTTATCAATATTTAATAGTCAATTATAATCATATGCAATACTTATCCATTAGTTTTGCCTCTTTGATGGCATTTAGATCTTTAGATTCAACTATTGTTTTTGGTTGTAGTAGATCTTCGAAATCTTCAAGATTTCGAAGATTTACTACATCTAATCTTCAGACTTCGTCTCCAATATTTTTTCTAGTCTGCATTTGTTCTTCATCCACAATTTTATATAAATCATTAACTTCGTCGTAGGTTTTATCTTCCATATTGGCGCATTTTTCAGAACCACGACTTTTTTAACATAGATTTGTGCATTTTAAACCATATTTCCATCAGTCATATATTAGACTGTTACTTCAAGTTTCAAAGCTACATCAAATAATTTTCAACAATGTTTCCGGAATTATTATCTATCAGTATTTGCATAATGCCATTTTTATTTATTAATTAATTTATATTTATGCACAAACAAAAATTACATAGGTTTAACTTAACGTCTAAGGGCATTCTATACTAGCCAATCTCATGTATTATTGTTGATGTTGTTTCCAGCCCCAATCTATTGCTGTCAGCTTATAACTCACTCAAGTTTTAAACTGATAATACGCCCTGGAACAGTGTTTTTCTGCTGCGCTTGCTGTAGGTGGAATATTTGCCAATAAGAAAGATTTATTTCTTGCTGACTGATAGTTTTTAAATCTTAATTGATTTATGTATTTTTTATTTATTTATTTCAAACTTATTTTACGCCAAAAATGCCTTAAACTAAACTTAATTTAATATTATATTTTGTTTTTACAGAAAAAAAATTTAAGAATGAGTAGGCATTAGGTAGGGTTTTCTAGAAGGCATTTAAATAAAATCCTCTCAAAATCTTATGTTTTATACTTAAAACATTATTTTCGCACGTATTTTGTAATTTCTATGTTTCATGGATTTTTTTAAAATTTGTCTATGTAACATGGAAACACATTTTTTGAGTAATTAAAGTGTAAATTTAAAAAAATAGCTTAAAATTTTACATTATGATGAAAAAATAATTTTCAAATCCGAGTTTTTTCATTATTTTCCATTTAAGCGAAAAATTTCTACAGTATTGTATATTTTTTTTAAAAACTAATACCAATTTTTTAAAAACATCAGATATTTTGAGTGGTGAATTTTCGATTGAAAATTATGATGTTTTTTAATATTAAGTCAAAATAAGGAGAAAAAATCATTATTTTAAATTTTAAAAGATACAGTGTTTTTGGAATTTTGTATTCCAAAAGCAACTTTTTACCAAGTTTCGTGAAAAAAACTATTTTTGTAGGAGATAAAAATTAAAAACCAAAAAGTCAGTTTTTCAAAATACAAAAAAGTGTAAATACATAAGTATTATATAGTAGATCTTCTAACATTTTCCCCCCTTCAAAGTCGTCCCCCTCCCCCGCTCACACTTCTCGAACTCAAATCGCCGCAATTTATTTTTCCTCCTATTTTAACTTTACTTTCTTCCATTTTCAATCCTACTGTTATTTAAAATAACTTATTTTCTTTTGTTTCAGAAATTATCTACCCTAGCCTATTATATTTGGTTTGTTTACGTATTTGACAATTCGTGAGCTATGGATAGCTATGTTTATAATATATAGCTATGTTTATAATAAAAATAAAGTAAAATATATTATAGTAAAATATATTGTTATTATTGTACTGCAAGTGTAAAATCTGAAAAAATGATATCGTTTTTATTATAAGTTGTGTATGTAGTTAATGACGTATATCAAGTGTAAGTTAAAAAAAATAGGTCTACGAAATAAAAGATATATGAATTTTTATGTAACAAAACACTATAATGTCCGAACTACGGGACCGGTCCTAAGGTTGTCGGTACAATTTGCCACGCTGCACGACCGCTGTACCCGCGCATGCCGGGATTAATACACGCAGGGAATCTTCAAATATGATGAAATTATGCCGCTAATCTGTCTAAACTCTAAATGTATTTCTTATCAATGCTCAATGTTTGTACGCGATTATTCATGCTGTTTAAAAATCTAAAAAAAATGCAGCAAATACTAATGGTAATTAACGTAGTTTTTTAAGATTTTATCAAAATCGATCAATTTATTTGGTATTTATCAATGATGTGTCAATGCTTGCCATTGCCGTGTTCCGGTTTGAAGGGTAAGGTAGCCGTAAGCCGTAAGGGTAAGGTGGCATTAGACTTCGCCAAAAGATAACAATGCACCATTAACACCTTTGGTGTCAATAGGCGATGGTTGATTCTTTCTATCAGGAGACCCAGGTTCTTGTTTGTTACCTTATGATATAAAAAATATATCCCAGCGAGACATTGCGGCCCCGCCCCGTTGGTCGAGTGGTAAGTGAACCTGACTACGCAATCAACGGGGCCGGGTTCGATTCCTGACAGGGACAAACATTTGTGTGATAAGCATAGATGTTTGTATTTCTGGGTTTGGGTGTATAATATAATTTCGGTATCTATATATGTATTTCTATGTAGTAATATCATTGACTAACACCCATATCACAAGCAAATAATTTGCTTACTTTGGCGGTTAGATCTGTTCATGTAATTTGTCAAGGGATACTTATTTATTATTTATTTATTTATTGCGGCAGGAATAGGTAAGGCGGTGGTACCAGGCCTAGGCGAGACAATGCGGAACTCTACCACCTAGTAAACACAGTGGTAGTGACTCGTATAGCCAATCGGTCGCCTTTTACGGCCTGCCTGGCAGAAGGGCAGTTGGCCTATTCTTCAAAAAAGCCCAGGATCAACACGAGGATTTTCTACCACCGTATTATCTATTCCTGCCGCAGTAGCATCAATGTTTATCATTGTCATGTTCCGGTTCAGAGCGGACACAAATCTTCGCCGTATGCCGATAATGTAGCCACGCTTTTATGTATAAACAAAGATGACCCCCCTACCCCCAGCCCCTTAAAATGTGCTATAACTCATATAAGTTATAAATAACAAAATCGATTAAAATCAATTAACATTATTTTAACTGAGTATCGAATTTAAAATCGTATGTATCGAGTTGAAACGCGTGGGACGATGAATTAATGTTCCGTCGAGATGAAAACCAATAATTATCTAATCAATTCGATTACTGTCGGACTCTTTGAAAAAGCCACATTGAATGTCTAGGAGAGAACGCGTTAATTAACTAATTTTGCTGTATCAAGTTTTCAATTATAATACTCAAGCTTTTAACGTCTAAACGTTTATTAAAAAAAATGTTAAATTTCTCAATCATTAGTTGAACTGCCAAATTTTTAATTATGAGTTACTAGCTTTTGCCCGCGGCTTTGCTCACGTTGAATGGGAAAAAGGGGGTTAGAAAGATACAAAAAGTAGCCTATATCACTCACCATCCCTTCAACTATCTCTACTTAAAAAAATCACGTCAATTCGTTGCTCCGTTTTGCCGTGAAAGACGGACAAACAAACACACACATACACTTTCCCATTTATAATATTAGTGTTACGTGCTTCGGGTTCGTAATTGTAAGAAAACGCCACTTATATTAAAACCGTGTATTTACAACACTAAGGTACAATAAACTACAATGAAATACGTAAATACACTGACAAGCTATCGTAAATACGCTATACACACTTGTCACTCACTGTACTAACACAAAATTTAACCGACCGAATTTACACACTGGTCGCTCGTACTATCGCTTTCGATCACTGTATAAAAACTACCTTCTATTTGTCAACACATCTCTATTTATACCCAGGGTAAAGTTTTACTTGGATCCAGAAAAATCTAAAATCGCGTAAACAATAACAATTCTAATTGTTGTAAAAAACTTATGATAAACAAGTCCTAGTATACGCTATTTTCACCCTTATGTCTTTTAAACAGAAAGTCCATTATGGCATAGCTATTCGGGTAACGGTCATCTATTTGTTTATTAAGAGGAGTAGCTATCTCTTTCTTTTATTTCTATATCTCTTCAGCGTTCCAACTCTTCACGTTTCAAGATTATTCGTAACATTAGTATGGATATGAGTGTTTATATCCGCCATCATGAGATTCGGGGTTTGATTCGAGGGGCGGGTAATATGCTAATTGTCCAGAGTCAGGGAAAATCCTAGGAACGTTTCCCCCGTATCATGACCCCGTAAGATAAAATGCATGATGATTTTATTTAAAAAAAAACTAATTGTGCAAGATGAATTATAATACATGTATAATACTTATGTACTTAAAAATACTTCAGAATAATTGGCCCCATCGTATATATATACATGTCTCGTGCGGGTCTGGTACCACCGCCTTACCTATTCCTGCCGCAATAGCGTTAGTGCTTGAAACTGGTTCCAGTTTGGAGGGTAAGTGAGAGGGTAAATGCATGGGGCATTAGACCTCGCAACAAGATAGCACCATTAACACCTTTGGTGTCTATAGGCGATAGTTGACTCTTTCCGTCAGGAGACCCATCTGCTTGTTTGCTATCTTATACTATAAAAAATTTTTTTTTGCTTGTATGTTTAAGTTGGCCTCTGGATGATTTCTTAAGGTAATATTTGTTACTCAAGTGTGCAAAGCCAAGAAATGTTTTTTTTTTATAAAAATGTTTTTGTTTGCCCTCTTGCAAACCTGCAGGAGGTGCATCTGAAGTGATCACCTCTACTCATAAATATCCACAATACCAGAGGTCTTGCAGTTGCGTTGCCTGCCCTTTAAGAGTGAGGAAGCTCTTTTCTTGAAGGGCCTCAGGTCGTATCCGTTTGGAGACAACCCCGCCGGTAATTGATTTCACAAAACAGGATTCCAAAGAGTGCCGGAAAAATGTACGGTTGTGGAATTCTAGATATCGAGGTAGTAAGGATGGAACTTTTAATTTTGATGCGGTATCTGATGGTGGAATTTAAAGGCAGGAACTAATCGTTCGTTTGAGCTGTCTCCGTGATAGATGCGATAAAAGATGCGGAGCGAACCTAAATCTCTGTGTAATGCCAAAAAGTCAAGCTGACATGATATTTTGTAGCTGGGATTTAGTTTCCTAGCTTTCCAATCAGTCATTAACTATGGAGTAGATCACCTGGCCTTATGCTAGGCAAATTGTAAAAAGCAAACAATTGCCCTACTATCATGATTAATAGATAGTAGGATTCCACAACATCCCACCCGAGTTTGGTACCACTTCTCTCGCTAACACTCGGCCTTCTGCCAATTTTCCATTTCGACTAAGTTCGACTTTGCATTAGGCTCCTGTTACACTTTGATTAGTGAGAGTGTGAGTGATTAATTCACGGCTTAGTATTAAGCAAAAACACGTGTAGAAAGCCGTTGATTAGTGCGATTGAAATCGGCGTTGTAAAATGAATAGACGCTGATCACTAACGGCTGTCTTCACGTATTTTTTGCTTAATACTAAGCACCTGCAATAAACACTCGCACTCGCACTAATCAAAGTGTATACAGGGCTTTAGTGCGTATCGTAAGTTGAAAAGTAATATTATTAAAGACGGAATGTATGTGGCCTCCTAGTTCGCCACAGCACAACCACTAATATTCAGATGATAATGTAGCCTAACCATAATAAATGATCCTGGCAATAACATATTAAAAACGAAACCTTTATATCGTATCACTTATACACAGGAAGGGATTATGTGCAGTAAGGCATAGTTAACTGAAGTTCATATTACTTAAGCCATCTGATACACTAGCGTAAATTACATTCCAGTAATTTAAACTTCAGTAGTGGATTATTATAATAAATGTTGTTACGTAAATCGAAAGATTAGGCAAGATTATCCGATCCCATATTGATGGACACATTCAAAGATGACCGCTTGTATCTAAACTCTCAAAATATCTCTATAGAGTATTCGTGTAGAAGAGTACCAAATATAATTTCTTTTTTATGTCATAAGATAGTAAACAAGCAGTAGGCTCTCCTGGTGGAAAGAGAATATAACACCAAAGATATTAATGATGCGTCGCTATCCGTGTGGCGAGGTATTAATGGCACGTGCATTATTGGCTATCTTATCCTCTAATCCGGAATACTGTGACTAGTATTGATGCTACTACGACAAAATAGGTGAAGCGGTAGTACCACTAGTAGTACCATATATCCGAGCTAGACGTTGCGGAACTCTAAAACCCAATTGTCACGATGGTAGTGACACGTTATACTATGCGTTCCAACTGAAAATAGGATCGCGCTTATTATCAACTTTATATTACAAGTGTGTAATTACATTTCTTCTTCTTCTTTACCATAAGTAAGTCTTTACCATAAGGGCACTCAGGGCCAGTGCCCAGGGCCCTCATCCTCAGAGGGCCCCGAAGGACCGATAATTTCTCTCACATTTAATATCAAAATATTATGGTCGGGCATTTTCGTAGCTTAAGAAAATAAAAAATGAATTGCAAACAACAATGTTCAAGAATGGCTAAGTAATTTGTCATAGAAAATTATATTTATAGAAAGATTTTGCTCAACAGAAATCTCGAAAGAAACTATTATCGTAATCACAATTAAAAAAAACAGCAGCATGCATTTCTTATATGAACAATGATATATTGGATTACTAAAGCAGAACATAGTGGAAAAATATTGTATAATTTGCTTTCTTTACATTCCAAAAGGGCCCCGAATTCTTGTGTGCTCAAAGGCCCCAACATAGTCTAAGACGGCCCTGTGTAATTAGTAATGTCACCAAAAACATATTTGTTCAAAAAATATTGCTTTTTACTCATTTTTATTGATGAAAATAATATTATTAAAACGTTATTTGTTCTTCAATAAATCTATATTAATATTATAAATGCGAAAGTTTGGATGTTTGGATGGACGTTTGGATGGATGTTTGTCAATCAATCACACAAAAACTACTGAACGGATTTGAATGAAATTTGGTACACAGATAGATGATGACCTGGAATAGCACATAGGCTAACTTTTATCCCGGAA